>JAPFFP010104700.1:0-19307 GCA_026153255.1 Solanum medicagineum
ATCTCCCCTTAAAAAGTGCCACCCCGAGAATTTCACTCGGCTCAAAATCATCAACCAACAACAATAGAAATACAGTAAGTAGGAAATATTAGTATTATATTAAACTATAATCCATTAAGCTGCCTGCTTAGATTTCCTTCTATAAACTTTTACGTTTAATTTATTTTAGCTCCAATTCTCTTCATTTTCGTGTAAAATTAATTCTACAAGTTAATTGCACTAACTAGTACAACTCAAAAAATTTATACTCAAAAAGGATAATAAAAGTATTAAATATTACACAAATGATGACCGAAAGTATGTGCATTCTGCAAACATTGGGCACAATATTAAGGATCATGAATAAATTGGGAAATGATAATTTTTAAAACGTGGCAGAGAATTTTAAAGAGAACAATATCCCAAAATATATAGAAGAGGGTATATAATTGCTAACTTGGAGAATTTTGATAATTATTGTACTTATTTAGAGGAATAATGCCTCTATAATTATGTCCTGATTGCATGCATCCTCATGTCATGATATTTTAGGAAGTTATGAATTATGACTCGTATCATGAGTCCTTGACCACGCTCACTTAGGTGGAAACTTAGTTGATACACTGTGACTCGTATCGTGAGTCCTTGACCACGCTCACTTAGGTGGTAAGGTAATTGATACATTGTGATTCGTATCATGAGTCCTTGATGTTACACCCCATAAATCCATGCTCTTATGTACCCATGTGTCAAGCCTCATTTGTTTAGGTGGGGAGTGCATTAGAGTCGTGGGAGACTTCTAGCATTTTGACGACTTCAAGACTTCCCTATAAATTGGGTTTTGGGTGTTGGTTTGTGCAAGGGTCAACTTTGAATGAGCATACCTTTTAGCACAAAAGGAACTAGATGAACCATGACATACCAAATAAATGTTCTTTGAGTTATCTTTCCAAGATACTTGGTTTCACCTCATTCCGAGTTCGGATGAAGGAGTTATGCCCGTTTGTAAAACCCTCTTGTGCAGTGATGCCACACGGGCCGTGTGGCAACTCACAAGCCATATAACTGGCCTGAGGCATAAAATGGCCACCTTTTGGCCAAGTCATGTGCCACAATAGGCCACACGAGACGTGTGGTGTAGCACAAGCTGTGAGGCCCTCCATGAGGCTTCCGAAGAGAACATTTTTCTGAGTGTAAAATTACTGTCTCGTAACTTTCGCGAAATTTTCTAAGTATGGTTTGATGGAATAGTAAATGAATTGTGTGACTTCACACGGCCCGTGAACCAGTTCGTTAGGTGACACTTAGGGAAAAATTCCAAGTGTTGGCCAAGTTTCCAATTTCCAGAAATTGTCTAAGTGTTGGTTCATGGGCACTCCACATGAACCATGGAGTGCCACATGACCCGCGTAACCTCAAGTGAGGTGACACTTTATCAATTTTTCTCTCCGTTTCATTAATGATGTTTTCATAAATTTATTTTATTCTAGTGACTTTTTGGTGCTTTCTATGCTATCTTAACCCTTCCTAAAGACCTAAACCCCATTCCTAACTATCAAATTCACTCCTCTCCATTTGAATACACTCTCAAATTCTCTCAAGAGCCTCTACCAAAACCCCAATGCAAATTCAAGGAAACTGTAAAATAAGTTTTGGATTTCAAGACCCCATTCCAAACTTCAAGCCTTTCTCAACCCAATTTCAAGAAATTCATGGTCTAAGGTATGTGGGTTTCAACCATTGGGTCCTTTCATCAATGTTGCCTAAGCTTTCTTTTTACATAAATTGCATGTTTCTAAGTTGATTTACCTATGGGTATTACTTATTATGAAATTTAATTATACACCATTTTGGGGTTTCATAAAATGTGATTGTTTAAGCATGTTTTGAGCTATGAATCTAAGATCCATTATGTGATTGGAGGAAGGGTGTTGATGTAATTTGTATAATGGTATTACCAAGTATTGGTGGGATGACTTACATTGATTTTTCTCACATGATTTCACTATTGAATTGCATGATCTTACACTAGCATTACACACTTGCCTCATGTTTAACAAAATATCCAGTTTTGGATTCTTGATCTATTGATGATCCATTGCATGACCTATGATTTGAATCACCTTATGATGATTCAAGTAAAGTATATATGTGTTGGTTTCATGAAAAGTACCTTTAGTGTTGCAAGTTGCCCAACAACCAATTGAGGGGTTGATATCTCAATCACCATGGATGGGAGGGTATGACAACCATCAACCAAGTGAGGGGTTGATACCTCAATCACCATGGATGGGAGGGTGTGAAAACCATCAACTAATTGAGTGGTTGATACCTCAATCACCATGGATGGGGGGTGTGTGTGTGACAACCATCACCCAATTGAGGGGTATATTGCTCAATCGCCTTTTCAATGGAGTGGTAGGCCTTGGATTCTATAATGATGGTCTGTCACTACACATATAATATGTTCTATATAAGCATGTTTACTTCAATAATCATTCATGCATTCCATATTTCTATATGTTCATCCATTGCCTAATTATGCATTTTGATTATGTTGCATATCTCTCATTATATTGCATCCTACATACTTAGTACATTCAAACGTACTAACACATACTCTATGCCTATATGATATTATCATGTAGGAACCAGAGCTCCACTTGATCATCCTCTACCTCCACGTGGCTAGGAATATCTTTAAATCAAAGTTTTGTGAGTCCTCAACTCCGACGACGATGTCTTTGATCTTATGTTATGAAAAGACTTTCTTTCCTTTTGATGTATGCTTTGACTATGAGGGTGAGCCCGAAAAGTTATCTTGGCCTCGCTAAACACTGAGTCTAGAGGCATTGTTGGACAAGTTATGTAATGATGCTTTAAGCTTTGACTCTCTCGACTCTTGTATGTTAGTTTAAGCTACGAAAGACTCACTTTACCCCTTCATCCTTCTTTTATGTTCGGTTGTTGTTTTTTACTTGCTTCCACAATCAAGTATGTGTAGTGATATACTAAGAGGCTAGTTTGGGGTCCCTTCGAGTTCCCTATTTGTTGTGTCACGTGTAGGCCCTAGGTTCGGGTCGTTACAAACTTAGTATCAGAGCACTAGGCTAATAATGGTCTTCAGCATCCAATACACAGCGTCGATTAGAGTCTTATTCAAGGTTGTGAAGTGAACTACAACTTTGAGTAAGAGGCTATGAGGCATTTTAGGAAATGTTTCCCTTCTTCTTGATCTATGTCGTGCTATAGAAGTTAAGATAAGGTCTTCCCCTAACGGATGTTCTTTGCTATTTTAGGTCATGCCTATCCCGAGAGGAAGAAGAGCTCGTACAGCCAAAGAACAACTGACTCATGAATAGTTCTGGGATGATATTGCCATATTAGCTCAAGTTATAACAAATCAAATCAACCAAGGGGCCCAAGGCCCTCATGCTCCTACTCCGGCATCTAGAGTGAGGGATTTTCGTGAGGATGAACCCATCAAAGTTCCATGGGTCTAAAGTGGATGAAGACTCTCAAGAATTAATTGATGAGGTGTACATAGTGTTTGTCTATTATGGGTGTTAGATCAAAGGAGAAAGCAGAGGTGGCAGCCTACCAACTCAAGGGGGTGGTCCAAATATGGTTTACCCAATGGAAAGAGGAGAAGGGGAGCAACAACGTGATCCATTGGGAGGAGTTTAAGGCGGCGTTTCTCAATTAGTTCTTCCCCCTTGAGCTAAGGGAGGCCAAAATGATGGAATTCATGAATCTAAAGCAAGGGTCAATGAGTTTGAGGGAGTATGCCCTCAAGTTGAATCAACTCTCAAAATATGCTCCACAATTGGTTGTCGACCCAAGGTCCAAAATGAACAAATTTGTGATGGGGGTATCCGATTTGGTTAATGAGGAGTTTCGTGCGGCTATGTTGATTAGTGACATAGACTTGTCCTGCCTAATGACTTATGCCAAACAATTGGAGAGGGAAAAGTTGAGGAAGAGGAGAAGTGGTGAGGCCAAGAGCGCCCGTTTTGAGGGTAAGTTCCAAAGTCCCAAGGGTGACCGATTCTTCATATGCTCCTAATAGAAGGGTTACTAATGATAATCAAAGATTTCAAGGTGGCGGTGGTGTGGTGCCGAACAGCGTGTGCCAAGGGTGTGGTAAGGGGCCATGGTGGCCCACGTTTGAGGGACACTAATGCTTGCTATAGTTGTGGAGAAGTCAGCCACAAGAAGGTTGATTTTCCTCATAATCAAAACAAGGGTAAAGATATTCATCCACAAGGTGAAAATGTAGTTCCTAGGGGAAGAGGAGGCATTCAAGGAGGTGCACCAAGGAAAAATCAGTTAGATGCTCTTCGTGGGAGGCAAGAGGTAGATGAGGTGTCCTATGTTGTCACCGGTATGTTAAAAGTCTTTGATTTCGATGTGTAAACAATGATAGATCTGGGTTCCACTCTTTCTTTTGTTACTTCCTTTGTTGCCATCTTGTGATGTTTTGGGATATTGAATTCAAAGTCCTCTCAATAGAGTCGGTTTTGGTGGTTAATGAATTTCTTGATGTTTTTCCAAATGATCTTCTAGGCGTTCCCCCAAAAGAGAAATAAACTTTGGTATAGACCTCATTCCCGATACTCAACCCATTTCTATCCCCCCCTTACCATATGGCCCCGGTGGAGTTAAAGGATTTGAAAAAGCAACTGAGGAATTTGTTGGAGAAGGATTTTATTAGGCCTAGGCAATTGCCTTGGGGTGCACCAGTGTTGTTTGTGAAGAAGAAGGATGGTACTCTTAGAATGTGTATTGACTACCGGCAACTTAATAGGGTCACGATAATGAATAAGTATCCTTTACCAAGAATTGATGATCTTTTTGACCAACTTCAAGGGGCTAGTTACTTCTCTAGTATTGATCTTCAGTCCGGGTATCACCAAGTGAAAGTGAGGGAGTGTGACATTCCTAAGACGGCCTTCAGGACTAGGTTTGGTGAAACGACCCCAAAAAGTGCTCGAAAATATGCGTCAAAAGTGTATGGAATCATAATTTTCATATATCTAAAAATCCATGCAGGATATCAAAATTTCGTCTTCATATTCTTGATCAGGGGCAAAATTGAGTGGGAAATGAGTCTAACCCCAATTTAGAGCAACCGTAGTGAAATTTGATCTTCCTAAGTTTGCGCAAAATGGTAGCGATCTGCGATGGTACCACAACATGCAGTCATTGCGGACTAGTGTAAAATTTGCCTCTATGATAGGTTCACGTCGCAGACTAGATGCGGACCTATGTGTTTTGTTGCCGGTGATTTTTATCTCAGTCCAAGCCTTTTGGGATTTGGGCCTAAGCATTCCTATGCTTGAAAGTACCTATATTTAGCCATATTTTACCTTCATATCATACAAGACATTCCCCAATACTCTCACAAACTCTTAGACTAATATTTCTCTCAATGTTCAAATGTCCAAATCTCTTCCGGATCTTAAGGAATTCATCCAAGCTTCAAGCCTCCATTCAAATCCTCTTCAAGGAATTCTCCAAATTCAAATATGGCTTTCAACCATTGGGTCCTTTTACCTATGGTGCCCAAGCTTTCTTTTTACATAAATTGCATGTTTCTAAGTTGATTTACTTATGGGTCATACTTATTATGAATTAGACTATGAACTATGGTGGGGTTTCATGAAATTGTGACTGTATTAGCATGTTTTGAGCAATGAAGCTAAGATCCATTGTGGGATTTAATGAAGGGTTTTGATGTATATTGCTTGAGGGTGTTGCCAAGTATTGATGGAAGGTTTTACATTGAATTTTCTTGCATGATTTCACTCCCAAAATTGCATGGTTGTACACTAGCACTACACACCCATCGAGTGTTTGATAAAATGTCCGGTTATGGTTTCTTGAGTAATTAAAGGTCCAATGCATGTCTTATGAGTTCAATGACTTATGACGATGAAAGGAATGTATGTATATGATATTTTATCTATAATGTTGGGAATTAACCATGCCCCACTCGGGGGGTTGTGAGCCCGGGTAACCATATCGAGGGGTTTGTACCTTGATAACCATATCAAGGGGTTGGTACCTCAATCACCATGGGTAGTAGGGTGAGATAATCCACCAACCAATCAAGGGGTTTGTACCTTGATAACCGGGTTGAGGTGTTGGTACCTCAATCACCATGGGTGGTAGGGTGCGACGATCCACTAACCAATTGAGGGGTTGGTACCTCAATAGACTATGAATTCTATAATGATGGTCTTTTCTTGTACATGTATTATGTTCTATGTAAGCATGAGTTACTTCAAACATCTTCCATGCATGCCATGTTTTTATAAGCTACTCCTTGCCTATACTTATACATTTTGATTATGTCGCTTAGCTCTTGTTGCATTGAATCCTATATACTTAGTACATTCAAACGTACTAACACATATTCTATGCCTACATGATATCACCATGTAGAAATCGGAGCCCCACTCGAGCATCTTCCTCCACATGACTTGTATGATTTCTCTCAAGCTAGTTGGTTAGTTATCCATTCTGGGGACAATGTCTAAGATCTCTTGCTATGTACTAATACTATATTTCATAGATGTATTGACTACGAGGGTGAGCCCAGTTGCTTGTCTTGGCCTCCCGCTTTTATCTAAGTTTTAGAGGTGTTGTTGGAAATGTTATGTATTGAGTCTTGACTCTTTTGTTTTGATGTTTATGTTATGAAAGTTTCCCTTTAGTCGCTCTTCCCTTATATCTAATCTAATTATGTTGTTTAATTACTTTTGCGACCAATGATGTATAACAATATGTTAAGAGGCTTGTTTGGGGTCCCTTCGGGTTCCCCATTCGTCGTGTCACACCTAGGCCCTAGGATTGGGTCGTGAAAAACTTGATGTCAGAGTACTAGATTGTCAATGGTCCTCAGTATCCACAACACCGCATCGATTAGAGTCTTATTCATAGTTGTATTGTGCACCGCAACTATGAGTAGGAGGCTATGAGACGTTTTAGGAAATGTTTCCTTCTTTTTGATCTATGTCGTGCTATCGGAGTTTGGTGAGTTTTCCCTCTAATGAATGTTCTTTGTCATGCTTAGATCATGCCTAACACAAGAGGAAGGAGAGCATGCACTCCCGATGAACAACTGACTCATGGTGAGCTCGGGAATGCTCTCACTTTACTAGCCCAAACTATGTCCAATCAAGTCAGTCAAGAGGCCCAAGCCCTCATGCTCCTACTCCGGGATCTAGGGTGAGAGACATCTAAGGTAGATGAGGACCCTCAAGAGTTCATTGATGAGGTTTACAAGGTATTGGCTATCATGTAAGTTAGATCAGAAGAGAAAGTGGAGTTGGCGGCCTACCAACTCAAAGGGGTAGCACAAATATGTTTTAATCAATGGAAGGAGGAGAAAGAAAATGATAATGTAGTTCTATGAGAGGAGTTTAAGGTGGCTTTTCTTAATCGGTTCTTCCCTCTTGAGCTTAGGGAGGCAAAAATGGTGGAGTTCATGAATTTTGAGCAAGGATCCATGAGTGTGAGGGAGTATTCCCTCAAGTTCAACCAACTCTCAAAATATGCTCCACACTTGATTGCCGACCCAAGGTCTAGAATGAATAAGTTCGCAATGGGTGTATCCAATTTGGTGAGTGAGAAATGCCTGTCTGCTATGTTGATTAGTGACATTGATTTGTCCCGTTTGATGACCTATGCTGAACAAATGGAGGAGAAAAAGTTGAGGAAGAGGAGAGTAATGAGGCCAAGAGACCCCATTTTGAGGGAAAGTTCCAAAGTCGAAAGGGTGGCCGGTTCCATTAAGGCCAAGGGCCTTCTCATGCTTCTAATAAGGGATTTTCCAATGACTTCCCAAGGGATCAAGGTGTTGGTGGTGTGGTTCCTAATAATTGGTGTTCAAAATATGGCAGGATTCATGGGGGCCCATGTTTGAAAGACACTAATGTATGTTATGTATATGGGGAAGTGGGTCATAAAAAGATCGATTGTCCTCGTAACTATGACAAGGGTAAGGAGGTTCATCCACAAGGTGCAAATGCGGTTCCTTTGGGGAGAGGTGGTCAACATAGTGGTTCCCTAAGGAAACAATCAGTTCTATGCATTTCAAGGGAGACAAGGGGTTGAAGAGGCTCCTGATGTCATCACCGGTATGTTAAATGTCTTTGATCTTGATGTGTATGCATTGATTGATCCGGGTGCCACTCTTTCTTTTATTATCCCCTTTGTTGACAAAAAGTTTCATGTTAAACCGGAATTGTCATGCGAGCCATATAAGGTGTCTACTCCCATGGGTGCATCTATTGTTGCTAGTAGGGTCTATAATAATTGTCCCATTTGCATTTTGCATAAATTGTTGCCATGTGACTTTGTTGAGTTTGACATGTTAGATTTTCACATTATTCTTAGGATGAATTGGTTGTATGCATACTATGCATCTGTTGATTATAGAACTCGTAGGGTCAAATTCCTATTCCTAAATGAACCCGTTCTTGAGTGGGAGAGTCATGATGTGATGGTCAAGGGTAGATTCATCTCTTGCATTAAAGACCATAAGTTGATCTCTGAGAGGTGTCTTTACCATCTGTGTGAGGATTAGGGATGTAGAGTCTAAGGCCCTACCTATTGAATCAGTTTCGGTGGTAAATGATTTCCTAGATGTCTTCCCAAGTGACCTTCCCGGTGTTCCTCCCAAAAGAGAAATAGACTTTGTCATAAACCTCCTTCCCAGTACTTATCCCATTTCTATTCCCCCTTACCATACGGGTTGAAGGAACAATTGATGGATTTATTAGAGAAGGGTTTCATTATGCCTAGCCAATCACCTTGGGTGCACCGGTATTATTTGTGAAGAATAAAGATGGGTCCCTTGAAATGTGTATTGACTACCGGCAACTTAATAGGGTCACCATAAAGAATAAGTATCCTCTTCCAAGGATTGATGGTTTGTTTGACCAATTGCAAGGGGCTAGTCACTTCTCTAGGATTGATCTTCTGTCCGGGTATCATAAGTGAAGGTGAGGGAGTGTGATATTCCCAAGATGGCCTTCCGGACTAGGTATGGGCATTAAGAATTTGTGGTTATGTATTTTGGGTTGACTAATGCACCGGCTATCTTCATGGATCTTCTGAATAGGGTCTTCAAACCCTACCTTGATTCATTTGTTGTGGTCTTCATTGATGATATTTTTATCTATTCGCATAGTTAGGGGGAGCATATGGGTCATTTGAGGGTAGTGCTATAAAGAATAATGGAATAGAAGTTGTATGCTAAATATTAGATGTGTGAATTTTGGTTGAAGGAAGTTGCCTTTCTAGTTCATGTGGTGTCGGGGGATGGTATTAAGGTGGACCCTAAAAAGATGGATGTGATTAGAAATTAGCCTAGACCATTGACCCCGACTAATATTAAGGAGCTTCTTGGGCTTAGCAGGTTATTACCAGAGGTTTATGAATTGGTTCTCTTCTATTGCTTCTCCTATGACTAAGTTGACTCAAACGAAGGCTAAGTTTGTGTGGACCGACGAGTGTAAAAAGAGTTTCCAAACATTGAAATATAAGCTTGTGTTCGCTCCTATATTATCATTACCAGAAGGACTAGAAACATTTGTTGTGTATTGTGATGCCTCTAGAGTGGTGGTTTGGGTTGTCTGTTGATGCAAAACGGTAAGGTCATAGGCTATGCTTCTAGACAACTCAAAGTGCAGAAAAATAATTATCCTACTCATGATCTTGAATTAATCATCATGGTCTTTTCTTTGAAAATTTGGCGTCACTATTTGTATGGGGTGCATGTTGATTTGTTCACCAATCATAAAAGTCTCCAATATGGCTTCACTCAAAAAGATCTCAACTTAAAACAAAGAAGGTAGTCAGAACTTTTTAAGGACTATGATATGTGTGTGCATTATCATCCCAGTAAGGCTAATGTGGTGGCCGATGCTTTGAGTAGGGTATCCATGGGTAGCCTAGCACATGTTGATGATGGTGGCAAAGGGGTGGGTAATGAGGTTCATCGGTTGGCTAGGTTGGGAGTTAGGTTGGAAGAGGTGGATAATGGGGGTGTTGTGGTAGTTGATGGCTCTAAATCTTCATTGGTTGAGGAAGTGAGAGCTAAGAAATATCTTGACCCCACTTTGTTAGAATTGAAGGCATTGGTAAAATATGGTAAGGTGGAGGTTTTTTCCAAGGGGTAGGTGGTGCCTTTAGGTACCAAGGTAGGTTATGTGTGCCTTGTGTTGAAAGCTTGAGAGAAAAGATTCTTGATGAACCACTGTTCTACTAAGATATATAGAGATTTAAGAGAGGTGTATTAGTGGGGAGGTATGAAGAGAGACATTGCCAAATTTGTATCCGGGTGTCATAGTTGCCAACAAATCAAAGCCGAACATCAAAGGCCGGGTGGTATAACCAAAGACATAGAGATTCCTACTTGGAAGTGGGAGGAGATTAATATGGATTTTGTGGTTGGGCTGCCCAAGACTAGAAAGGTTTTGATTACATTTGGGTGGTGGTTGATAGGATGACAAATTGGCTCACTTTCTACTGGTTAAGACCACATATGGGGCTGACGATTATGCTAGGTTGTACATTCATGACTTAGTGATGTTGTAGGGTGTTCCTTTGTCCATCATATTGGAATTTGGTGCTCAATTCACTTCACATCTATGGAGGTCCTTTAAAAGGGGTCTTGGTACAAATGTTAAACTTGGTACAACCTTTCACCCTCAAACGGATGTCCAAGACGAAAGAACTATCCAAACACTTGAGGATATTCTTAGGGCTTGTATATTGGAGTTTAAGGGTAGTTGGTATGATCATTTTCCATTGATTGAGTTTTCCTATAACAATAGCTATCATTCTAGCATCGGTATAGCCCCTTTTGAGGCTCTCTATGGTAGACGTTGTAGATCACTGGTTGGGTGGTTTAAGGTTAGAGAGGTGGCTTTGTTGGAACCAGATCTGGTTTATGGAGGCTCTTGAGAAGGTTAGGATGATTAGAGAAAGGTTGAAGACGGCCCAAATTCACCAAAAGTCCTATGCCAATGTAAGGAGAAGGGATCTTGAATTCAAAGTTGGTGATTGGGTCAATTTTAAGGTGTTACCCATGAAGGGTATGGTTCATTTTGGTAGGTAGGGCAAGTTGAGTCCAATATATGTATGTCATTATAGGGTGATCAGGACGATTGGCAAGGTAGCTTATGAGTTGCAGTTGCCTAGTAAAATGGAAGTGGTTCATCCGGTCTTTCATGCATCCATGTTGAGGAAATGTGTGGGAGACCTTAATGCTACTGTGCCCCTTGATGTTATGGGTGTTGGTGAAGATAACTTGACTTATGAAGAGGTTCCAATTGAGATTTTGGATAGACAAGTGAAGAGGTTGAGGAACAAGGATGTGGCTTCCGTTAAGGTCCTTTGGAGGAATTAACAAGTTGAAAGTGCTACTTGGAAGGATGAAGTAGACATGCAAAAGTGACACCATTATCTTTTCCACTCCACTCAAGCCTAAGGTACTAATTCTAAGTCCTCTATATGATCTCAAATCTTAAGTTCAGCCTTCATGTCATTGCATACACTCATGTTTGTGGAAGACACGTAAATCATGCCCGCGGTGGTAGCCTGTGAAGTAGTAGCCTGTGGTGAACGAACAATAATAATGGACCCCCTCTCTCATCAGGCTTGGGCTGTGAGGGCTTCTCCTCAGTAGCAACTACAGTAGTAGTGGCAGCCTCAGAACCCTCATGTGGTGGCGCTGGGGTGAACATCTCGAGCATAGGTGGGGTTATGCTCACCGGAGTGATACAGGGTTCTCTTCAGCCTTGATCAGGCTGAATCTAATGTGTACTGGGCCTTAATCATCTGGTCCAGCGGATGTAGTATCTCCATCCTCGACCCTAGACAAAACATGTATATCAAGTGCGGGAAAGGGATGAAAGAGGACATCTTTAGTACAGCCTCATAAATCTACTCAGTAATGAGGCGTGCCCAGTCAATCTCATAGACAACTAAGATGCTTGCAACCAAAATCGTATGCTCTAATGTCGGAGTACTATCAGCAAGTGTTAGCCAGATACGTGAATGAATAGTCGCCACCTAAACTTAGGGAGAAATAGAGCAAAGCCTTGACGATAGGCTCTAAGTTAGTGATGACCCAAGTAGGTTCTGGACCACGCTCAATAATGTACCCAGCCACCCATCTCATTAAAGAGGCTCGCCTATCCGGTTCTTTCATCATAAGTAGGTCCCTCGTCTTCCCCACCCTATAGTCAAACTCTATAGTGGATCTAGGGGTAAGAAACTCAGGACCAAATAACATACGGTGGATGGTGGCCTCTGATATATCTACCCACTGGCCCCTCACTCTCATCTCAGTCTGTCTGGGTTGAGCAAGGGGCTTCTTTCCTTTGGGAAGAGTAAGCTGGACAGTGGCTACATATGAGGCATATAACTCCCTCATTATAGTCAAGGAGTATCATCCAAGAGATCCGATTAGTCGTTCTAGGCCGTATCTGATCATCGTGCCCTTGAGGCCAAGGAGATAGTCGAGTTTGTCGGCAATAACTCTAGGCTCGTCATAAATGGAACGGGCTAGCTCGCCCTGCTCTCTAGGATGTATTCCTCTCTATATATCTCCTTCAAGACCTCGAGGCACCACTGGCTAGTGAATGCATCCGGTGTAGATGGTGATAATCGAGGTGCAATGGAGGACTCAACCTCTAATCTGTCTTTAAAGCCTCCCTCAGAACTGGACTCTTTCCTAGATAGAGTTATCTGTCGTAAACTGCTCCCATAATTGCCTCCTTCTTCAGATAGGGGATAGTGAGCAATAGAGCATAAGTACTCTCAGCTTTAGCAGCGGCTCTGGTCTGTGGTATCGCAGCCTCTAGGTCCGGTGTGACATCTAGGACCTTTAGTGAACCACTGAATTGAGTGGTCTGCTCATCATCTAAAGGCTCATCCCTGATCCTCCTTTTCATATCCTAGATCTTAGTGCATTTGGATTTTAGGGCCATACTACATGAAACATAGACATATACATACCAGGGTTAGCCCCAAAAATCAAGAATTGAAATTCAAAAGATTATTTGAGTTGAGTTGCAGAAGAGTTTTATGAAAGAAACTCTACAGGCTGTGGTGGATACTACGAGCCATAAAGAGCCTTAGTAAACAAGTGGTTCAAATCAATTATTTACAGGAAAAGTCTATGATACTAGGTATGACTCGCAAAGTGGTTTACGAGTCGTAGACTTGGTCGTAGAGATTTCCAGCGAGTAATTAATTCACACAGGAATCTGTGAGACATATCTACGAGTCGTAAAGTGATTTACAACTCGTAGAGGGTTTCATCTGATAGATACTAAAAAATATTTTCATGACCCAAGCCTAGGGCCTAGACGTGACACAGCGAATGGGAAGCCCAAAGGCAACCCAAACAAGCCTCTTAGCATATAGTTTGCACATCCTTGATTTTACGGAAACAATAAAAGATAAATAAGCACATAGCAAATAATTTCTAATTTAAGTGAGGATTTAGACTCACGCTATGGGGATGTTATAGGGAAGAGGATAAACATGAATCACATAGAAAATAATTCTAAGGGGCGACTAAGTATGACTAATTCTATGAGGGCACTTAGGGACTTGGGACTTTCATCACTTTCCACCATAATCGATAGCATCGCATAAGGGACAGGTTCTAAGGGATAAGTCTCCATAAAATCTCATCATCAAATTATAGGTACATACCCTAGTATCCAACAAAACCTCTAAGCATGAATAGGAAAGGGGCCAAGACATGTTCAAGGCTCACCCTCAAACATAAAGTGGAATAAAGTCTCAACATTAGTAAGATGGAAATAGTGTATCGTCCCCGAACTAGAGGACTTACCAACTATGTCCTTTCAACGATCCAAAACTAACCACGTGGAGAATATCAATGAGCGTCAATCCTTAGATGGCTAAATCATGAAAGCATAAAAGTATGCATCGGTACTTGGAATGTACTCGTATATAAATATGCAATGTATGAATGGAAATAAATAATGAAATGATTTATCCTAAGTCTTTTATAAAAAATGAGACATTTAAAAGGCAGTAGTAAGCTGTAATCAAGCTAATATTATTTAAACATAAAGGAAAACTTTAGAAGTAACATAGTAGGATGCACAGATGATCAAAATTTAGAATATGCAAATTATATAAACTTAGAATATACATATGGGTGATTATTTAGAAATTTTACACTTACCATAGAACATGGAATAATGCACACGAGAAATAAAGAACCTACCCTTACATGAATGCATGACAGGTCACATAAACTTAAATTAATGAGAAATACACTATGTCATACATATAATTAAAGTATTAATATAGTTGGGTGAACAATACATCACTTTACATAAAAAAAACTATTTTATTATGCAAGGAACATTATTAATCATAATAAAGACCATCTTACACACTTGTATACATCATCATGTACCTTTAGGGGAAATACCATTTGAACTTGTGAAACAATGAATCATAGAAACTTTAAATGACCTTTGGATATAACATAAAGGAATCATTTAATCATCATAAGAGGGACAAATTGGAGTTATAAGGAGAAATTGAACATGCGTGAGATCATCCTTTAGCCACTATAAACCATGTGAGCTAAGTCATGGAGTCCCGATGTTCTTCCTGCATCAGAGGAAAGGGGGAAGTCACTTGCCAAGGCGACCTCCTCAGATGCCTAAGTGGATCCACAAAGGCTTTGCTATTGAGCAACCTCTACTATCAGTTGGTCTAGAAATCAACCTATACTAGCGGATGATTCTTATTTCCTACGAAGGCACATAATTATGGGATAATGTAATTCTACTAACGGTCTCTCACCTCTTTCAACGGAGAGCTTCCGCATCCATCCCAAGGCCCACCCGGTTGTAAGTAAACTCTCATAGAATAATCATATGGAGGAATCATGAAATTCATTAGTGGAGAGGTATTCTACTAACCCATCCCATAAGCCTTGTAAAACAATGGAGGAGAATTATACTAACCCGTCCCAAAAACATTTTGAACATTAATTATCATCATAAAGATAACTCCTATACCTTGACTAAGCCTCTACTATCAGCTAGCATCATAATCTTTACTAAGCTTCTACTATCATCTAGCATCATCATCATACCCCTCAACTAACGGGTCATCATTTCATATCCTACTACTAATGGATCATCACAGTCTCATGATCATAACTAGGTGGGTACTTATATTTGTTTTATTCATTTATGCTATATTTCATAAGACTAGTCCCATTGGATATACAAACATGAGGGTAATCATGAAATACACAACTTGTATAACAAAATATCATAAGGAGGGCTTTACAATAACACGTAGCTTTCATAATATCTCAATGAATTTCACATAATACTTGATATACCTCATCCTCAATAACATTCACGAAGTAGCATACATATAGCGAAACATTTTCATGTATCATAAGAAACTTCACCATTAAACCCTCATCATTAAGAATCATTCAAAATTAGCAAACTCAACTTGACAATTGGGTGAGCTCATGCCTGTAATTTTAAATCATGTAACTCAAGAGGACTTTGAATGAAAGTAATGCATTTCATCAATTTATATCATCTCTAGAACAACCCTTCTTAGTCATACATATCATCTTTCAGAATATGGACATGGAAACATGAAATATATATCATACAATCCTCAACTCCCTAGTGTCTCATGGTATCACAACATCTATAGTTTTGAATATCATAAACTAGCTCATCAAACCATCACATCATAATATCAAAAAAAGGGTTTTATATCATTCATAACATTTATTACATTCTCATGAACTCATAGCAAGCTTAATTTTCCTTCAACCATCAACAATATCCATAACTCACATGTGCTATCATAACCCTTCATCACATAAGAGAGTTGTCACATAACATAGTCAAAACATGTTGGGTATATGTTTTTAAGCTTAAAATCATAGAATTGAAGTATAAGGTACATGAGTGGGGTAAATTAAAGTCATTTAAGAAGTCATTCAAACAACCCAACAATATACTTGAAAAACCCCCAATTTTGGTGTCATGAAAACCATTCAAAAATTCATAATATTTTATAGTTTTTCAAGATGTCATAGTTTACAAAACTTTAATGTAATAAACATATCATACTCTCAATAGTTAGTAGGAGTCCATGCATCAATAAATAAAGAATCAACTAATTTCTAACATTTTTCATGCAATGGTGTGACAATAGAAAATACCCATAAAGAATAAGTCATTAGAATCATGAAATTTGATAAAAATAATTTTGGGGCTCCAGGGGTGAAAGGATACATAAATGAAGACCTACATACCTTAGACTTGGAGTTACTTGAAGAAAAATATGAAGAGGACTTGGGGCTTGACTTACCTTTCTTGAATTCCAACAAAACTTCTTGAAAATCTTGAGAATAGATGGAGGATTTGGTGAAGATTAGAGAGGAATTTGAGAGGTTTTTTGGGTGAGTTTTGGACTTAAAAAAAGTCTAAGGATGAGGATTTCACATATATATAGATATTGAGTAATTATCCAATTTTCCTCGAGTGAAAAAGGAAATTTTTTACCTACTGCATGTCCAGTCTGCATAGCGGCTACAACGCGGACAGCCACTGCTTACGAAATTTCACCGAAAAATTTTGTTTGGCACTGGTAAAATATACCTTGTAGGTGACCGCCTCCCCACACAATTTTTCCCTTTGAACAAGAATATGAAGTTGGATTTGCAAAATTTTGTACAGATTTTGAGATATTCAAAAAAAATGCATCATATGGTCTTTCTGAGCTACATTGAGAGGTGTTTCAATATCTCCCCCTTGGAAATATTGGTCCCGAATGTGAATAGAGATAGAATGAATAGAATGGAACATCCATCAACTCCTTACCAAAATAATTATGCAAATCAAACATTGTTTTCGTGTAACTTTCAAAGTCTCTATCATGGAAATCATTTTAACAGCATGAGTACTACATTTCCACAATTGCACATGAAACTTTAATCAACTTACTTCATGAGCATGCATGCATAATAAGTAACATGTCAAAGCTAGCTAAATGATGTATGGGAATGATCGTGAACTACCATTGTTACCAATATGACAACACAACCACTTACCAATACATCAATTATAGCACCACCACTTACAAAACCACTTAGTACTAACTGTCACCATATTCAAGGAAACACATACATACCAGGCATAGTGTTATGAGCTCTCTCTCTTCCCTTCCTAGTGTCCACCGGGAAATCCCTTCTCTTGTGCCCCAACTCACCACATTCAAAGCAAGCTTCTTGACCCACCAAGCATACTCCTTAGTGCATCTTACCGAACTTGTCACAAGTAGGTTATGGGTTTCTTTCCTTCTTACTCCTAGCCTCTGACATCTTGGTAAATGATGATCCACCCTCATAAAAATAAGCTCTCTTAGACTCTCTTTCTTTCTTCCTTATCTTCTCATCTTCGATCTTCTCCACATACATCATGAGCCTTGAAATATCCATCTCCTTTACTAGCATAGTTGTCCGGCACTCTTGGACAAGCGAGTCGGATAATCCCGACATAAATTTGCTCATTCTTACTCGGGGGTCGGCAACCAATGATATGGCATACTTGGATAGTTGAGTGAACTTGAGTGAATACTCCCTCCCACTCATATTCGCTTGCTTGAGATTGATAAATTCTTGCATCTTAGCTTCCCTCAACTCTAAGGGAAAGAAATGATCTAGCAATGCATCTTTGAACTCGCCCTAAGAAATCGAATCCAAATCTTCACTCCTCTCATTCTTCCATTGAGTGTGCCATATTTGAGAAACACTTTCAGTAGGAAGGCCACTAACTCTGCCTTTTCCTTCGAACTCACACCCATAATGGCAAACACCTTATGTACCTCATACATAATCTCTTAAGCATCCTTATCCACCTTTGAACCATGAAACTTGGGAGGAGTCATCTTAGCATAATCCCTTACCCTTGAAGCCAGGGTGGAAGCATTCGGAACATTAGCAACTTGGTTGACTTGATTGGCTAATACTTGTGAGATCTTGGTTAAAGCAGCCCTAAACTCCACATGAAAAATATTCTCCTCTTGTTGCACAGGAGGGGCTTGACCTTTAGCACCACCAATTGGCATACGTGCTCTTCTCGGAGGCATCTACTAGAAATGGCAAAGAGGGTGTTGTTAGAGAAAGGAATAACCTTAGGTACATCTAATGGCACAACATGAATCATAATAAAGTGAATCATTTCCTAAAAGACATAGACTCCTATCCATAGTTGTGGTGCGCTGCACAAACATGAACAAGACTCTACTCGATGTGGTGTGTTGGATGTCCAAGAACCACTTTTAAATGTAGTGCTTTGATACCAAGCTTGTCATGACCCAAGCCCGGGGCCTAAACGTGACACGGCAAATGGGAAGCCTAAAGGCAACCTAAACAAGCCTCTTAGCATATCGTTTGCACATCCTTCATTTCACGGAAATAATAAAAGATAAATAAGCACATAACAACTAATTTTTAAGGGAACCGGGACTTTGGACTCATGCTATGGGGATGTTATAGGGAAGAGGATAAACATGAATCACATTGAAAATAAGTCTAAGGGGCAGGTATGTATGACTCAAGCTATGGAGGAATTTAGGGACTTTGGAGTTTCATCACATTCCAACATAATCAATAGCATCAAATAGCATCACATAAGGGATAGGGTCTAAGAGATAAGTCTCCATAAGATCTGAACATCAAATTATAAGTACATAGCGTAGTATCCAACAACACCTCTAAGCATGAATTGGATGGAGGCCAAGATATGTTCAAGGCTGACCCTCAAACTAGACAGTAAAGTGGAATAAAGTCTCAACATAATTAAGATAGAGATCGGGTATCGTCCCCGAACTAGAGGAATTAACAAATCTCTTCTTTCAATGATCCAAAGCTAACCATGTGGAGAATATCGATTAGCGTCAGTCCCTAAATGGTTAAATCATGAAGGAAAAAAAGTATATGTCAGTACTTGGAATGTACTGGTATGTAGGTATGCAATGCATGAATGGAAATAACCAATGAGAAAACTCATGCTAAGTCTTGTTAAAAAAATGATACATTTAAAAGGCCTTAGTAAGCAGTAATCAAGTGAATATTATTTAAACATAAAGTACAACTTTAGAAAGAACATAGTAAGATGCATAGATGATCATATTGAGAATAAGCAAATTATATAAACTTGGAATATATATATATATATATGTGTGTGTGTGTGTGTGTGTGTGTGTGTGTGTGT
>JAPFFP010104711.1:0-19306 GCA_026153255.1 Solanum medicagineum
CCGCAGCGGAGACCTTGTCGGCCCGCATTTATGTATGTGTATAAGAATTAGGTATTGTATTGTTGTCTGGGTTGCTGTTGAATTTTATTGCAGGTGAGGCTAGCTAATAAAACAGAGGAAACTCTGCCAAAATTCCAGCAGGTTTCCAGGCCAGATAGAGTAGGAAATTCGGATTCGTATGTGTCTAGGTGCCCCTATCGGGCACTGGACATGACCCAAGGGTGGGGTGTGACACCATTGTGGGATTCAATGAAGGGTTTTTATGTATATTGCTTGAAGGTGTTACCAAGTATTGATGGATGGTTTCACATTGAAATTTCTTGCATGATTTCACTCCTAAATTGCATGGTTTTACACTAGCATTACACAACTGCCAAGTGTTTGATAAAATGTCCGGTTATGGTTTTTTGAGGAATTGAAGGTCCAATGCATGTCTTATGAGTTGACTGATTTTATGATAATGAAAGGAATGTATGTAAATGATATTTTCTCGATAGTTTTGGGAATTGACCATGCCCCACTCAGTGTGTTGTAGCCCGGGTAACCATGCCGAGGGGTTTGTGCCTTGATAACCGGGTTGAGGAGTTGGTAACTCAATCACCATGGGTGGTAGGGTGAGATGATTTACCAACCAATTGAGGGGTTGGTACCTCAATAGGCTATGAATTGTATAATGATGGTCTCTTCTTGTACATGTATTATGTTTTATGTAAACATGATTTACTTCAAGCATCTTCCATGCATGCTATATTGTTATATGATACTCATTGCCTATGCTTATGCATCTCGATTATGTTGCTTATCTCTTGTTGCATTGCATCCTACATACTTAGTACATTCAAACGTACTAACACATACTCTATGCCTACATGATGTCACAATGTAGGAACCAGAGCCCCACTTGACCATCTTCCTCCACGTGGCTAGTACGATTTCTCTCAAGTTAATTGGTGAGTCCTCTATTCCAGGGACAATGTTTATGATCTCTTGTTATGATTTACCAACCCTTTATATATGTATTGACTATGAGGGTGAGCCCGGTTGCTTGTCTTGGCCCCGGCTCTTATGTAAGTTTTAGAGGTGCTATTGGACATGTTATGTAATGAGCCTTGACTCTGTTGTTTTGATGTTTATTTCATGAAAGTTTCCCTTTAGTCCCTTTGCACTTATTTCTAATCTAATTATGTTGTTTAACTGCTTCCGCAACCGTTTGTTTAGGGTCGCTTTGGGTTCCCCATTCGCTGTGTCACGTCCAAGCCCTAGGCTTGAGACGTGACAGTTATTCTGATATGAGCTTGACTCTTGTGCTTGGTTTATATTCAAAGACTTCCCTTAGCCCCACTTCCCATTTTATATATCTCTTGTTGTTGTTACTTTGCTTTCACGAAAAGGATGTCATGACCCAAACCTAAGGCCTAGGTGTGACACGGCGAATGAGAACCCGAAGGCCCCCAAACAAGCCTTTTAAATCATAATTGCACATTATAGATTTAAATGGTAAATGATAAATATATTACACGGAATATGGGGAATGGCACTAAGGGGCAACTTGTAATCATAAACGAAAGCATAAGTTAAATAGTTTAAAAGATACCAAATGTAGCAATGGTCCAGATACACCTCTAAACTATGACAATAAACAGAGCCAAGAATACATGTCTAGGCTCCTCAATGGAGTCAAAATAAAAATATATCAAATATCTGAATAACAAAGACAAAGCTTGAAGATAAGGGTTCTGTTCTCGATGAATGGGAACTCACCAAAGCTCAAAGTCTTCATGAGCAATCTAGCCACGTGGAGGATAATGAGGTAGATCGCCTGTCCCTCCATGATTATAGCATGTAGGCAAAAATGCGATTAGCACTTTGGAATGTACTAATTATGTGGGTATGCAATGCAACAAGTAAATATAATGACAAAGAATACTTACCCAATATGACAAGCTCCAAACTTAAACAATATATTCAGTTCCAAAGTAAAGCATATGTAATGCCATGAAAATGCATTGAGAAGCACAAAAGCAAATAAGTGTGGGTATAAGACCATAATCGACAAAACCATATGAGCTATAATATGGAATATCGATGTCATATTCCACACTGGCCAAAGAGTGAGTCAACTTGCCAGGGTATAACTCCAGAAACGGAAATACTAAATGGATCCACTAGTCAGAAAGCCCAAAAAGGCATAATCAAAATATCCTATGGTGGCACGTAGTTATGAGATTAGAAGCTTTATATAAGACCCTTTAGGTCGACTCCCACTACTAACTCATTCGGTGCTAAGTCAAAATCCCACGGAAACGGACAATGCATATTTGAAATAATCAAAACTAAATTTAGTTTGGAAGGTCATAACATGTAAAATAAATCTTATTCAAACTTGTACTTAGAAGAGCTCCTTAACGAAGATTCAAAATGAAACTGAATGGGTCTTAAGTCACCCAATATCATTTCATACTTGTATTTACTTATTCTTGTCCAAAATGATAAGATCATATCATGCCATGAAAGCCAAATATCCAAAGTACATAACTCAACTTAAATCACATTGGGGACTCGTTCAAAAACCTTAAAATCACAAGTTTTATATTCAAACAAAGTTATAATAATCATATGAATATTTTACGATAAATCATAATAACTGATTTGTGGATCTAAGACTTGAAAATATAAGTTAGCTTAAATAATGCAAATCTAAAATGCTTGAATTAAAGTAAAGCATTGATAAATATTCATAAATAATCATAAAATATACGAATATAAATGAAGCAAATATCAATTTGTATGCAATTATACATAAATCGAAGATTGAAAATTTGTAATTCTAAATTCAGTTTTTCGAAGAGGACTTCTTGGCTGAAAGGAAATCAAGAATCAAACCCACATTCCTTGTTTGATTAGCCTTTAGAAGATGAAGAGATTTGGTGGAGTTCTTGAATAATACTTAGCCTAAGTGTTGAGAGAGTTTTGGGAGAGCAATATAGATTAGGGGATTTGGTTTCTTTGAAGAGTGATGCAGAGAATAAGTAGAGGGGGGTATTTATGCTAATTTTATTGGGGAAGGGTTTATAAGGGCCATTTAATCATTAAAAAGTAGTTAAAAATGTGTGGGGAAAAGGGCATAAAATCATGTGGTGCAAAAGGGCTTTTTGACTCACTTTTAAAAAGAAGAAAGATGTCAAACACAAGTGAGTGGGCATCGGACCTAGGTATGGCAGCATTATCCTTTCCTATGGTGCTATGATATAGTATAGTATGGCCTCAAGTCGTGTTAAGGGCATGCCAAAGGCTGCCCATGCAAGCCATGCAACAATGGCAAAAGAATTACTCCCAAACAAGTCAATTATGCAACCTCCATATATACCTTCATTTCAAATAATTCCAAATGCAAATCAAGCTTCATTTTTAGTCTTGACTTCACATAACATTGCCCCCAAAATATTATACCAAGGATAAATCAACCGTCCTTCCAAGACCACCTCAACAATCACATAACTAAACCAAGCTAATCACTAAGATAACCTTCATTTCAAATTTTACTTTACTCAATAAGAATTCACTTGAATGTTATCTTTTCACGCAAGTATAGGCTTAAAAACACCTGGTATATTACAAATGATGTGTGTTTGATATTCTAAGCGGCTTATTTGGGCCCCTTCGAGTTCCCATTCACCATGTCATGTCTAGGCCCTAGGCTTGGTCGTGAGAAACTTGGTATCTGAGCACTAGGTTGTTAATGGTTCTCGAAATCGAATACACCGCATTGATTAGAGTTTTATTCATGGTTTTGAAGTGTGCCACAACTATGAATGGTAGGTTACGAGGTGCTTTAGAAAATGTTTCACTGCTTCATGGTCTATATCATGCTTTAGATTAAGTATAAGGGTTTTTCTCCTAATGAATGCTCTTTGCTACTTTAGATCATGTCGATTCCAAGAGGAAGACTAAGGAGAGCCCGTACACTCGAGGAGTAACCAGCCCCTCCTGCTTCTCAAGCTCCTCAAGGTGGAGGGAGGGGTAGGCCAAGATGAGTTCCGAGATGCTATTGCCATGTTGGCCCATGCTATGACCAACCAAATCAACCAAGGGGACCAAGCCCCTCATGCTCCCACTCCGGCTTCTAAGGTGAGGGATATCACTAGAATGAACCCATCGAAGTTCCATGGACCCAAGACGGATGAGGATCTCCAAGAGTTCATAGATGAGTGTACAAGGTGTTATCCATCATAGGGGTCAATTTGGAGGAAAAGGCGGAGTTGGCGGCCTACCAACTCAAAGGGGTGGCTCCAATTTGGTTTACACAATAGAAGTTGAAGATGGGGATGATGATTCTATCCCTTGGGATGAGGTCAAAGCCGCATTCCTCAACCGGTTCTTTCTTATTGAGCTAAGGGAGGCTAAGATGATGGAGTTTATAAACATTAAGCAAGATTCCATGACTGTGAGAGAGTATGCCCTAAAGTTCAACAAACACTCCAAGTATGCTCCACAATTGGTTTCCAAGCCTAGATCAAGGATGAACAAATTTGTGTCGAGATTGTCCGACTTGGTTAATGAAGAGTGTCATACTGCCATGCCAGTAAGTGATATGGATTTGTCCCGCCTCATGACATATGCCGAACAACTAGAAGGGGAAAAACTTAGAAAAAGAAGTGGTGAGTCCAAGAGGGCTCGTTTTGAAAGTGGATTCCAAGGTTCCAAGGGTGGCCAGTTTCGTGAAGGACACAAGTTCCAAGGCCAAGGGTCTTCTAATGCTCCTAATAAGTGATTTGCTAATGATAATCCAAGATTCTAAGGTGGTAATAGAGAAATGATAAAACCTAAATGTCCAAGGTGTGAAAAGAATCATAGTCGTCCATGTTTAGGGAATTCTAATGCTTGCTATGGTTGTGGTGATATGGGTCACGAAGTTATTGATTGTCTTCATGCTCACAACAAAGGTAGAGATGGTCGTCTACAAGGCCAAGGTACAAATACGGGTCAAAGGGGAAGAGGAGGACAACAAGGGGCGCACCAAAGCAAAATAGATTCTATGCTCTTCAAGGGAGACAAGGGGTGACTAAGGTGCCTGATGTCATCACCGGTATGTTAAGGATTTTCAATTTTGATGTGTATGCATTGATAGATCCGGGTGCACTCTTTCTTTTATTACTCCTTTTGTTGCCAAAAAGCTTCGTGTAAGTCTCGAGTTGTTGTCCGAACCTTATGAAGTGTCTACGCCCATTGGTGAGTCCATTGTTGCTATAAGAGTCTATAGAAATTATCCCAGGTTCATCTTGCATAAAATCTTGCCTTGTTATTTTATTGAATTAGATATGGTGAATTTTGATGTCATTCTTGGGATGGATTGGTTCCATACATATTATGTTTCTATTGATTGTAGAACCCATAGGATTAAATTCCAATTCCCTAATGAGCCTATCTTTGAGTGGGAAAGTCGTGATGTAGTGGTCAAGGGTAGGTTCATTTCTTGTCTTAAAGCCCAAAAGTTGATTTCTAAGGATTGTCTTTATCATCT
The DNA here is from genome assembly GCA_026153255.1 of Solanum medicagineum. NCBI lineage: Eukaryota > Viridiplantae > Streptophyta > Magnoliopsida > Solanales > Solanaceae > Solanum > Solanum medicagineum. The sequence goes on from JAPFFP010104711.1 coordinate 5,522, forward strand.
TGTGAGGGTTAGGGATGTTGAGTCCAAAGTCCTTCCTATCGAGTTGGTTCTTTGGTTAATGAGTTTCTTTATGTCTTTCTCAATGAACTTCCCAGTGTCCCTCCCAAAAGGAAAATTGATTTTGGTATAGATCTCCTTCCCGATACTCAACCTATTTCTATTCCCCCTTACCGTATGGCCCCAGCGAAGTTGAAGGAGTTGAAGGAGCAATTAAGGGATTTTTTGGAGAAGGGCTTCCTCAATTCCTCCAAAGTACATTAACTGTTCATTTTATCAAACACTTGGCGGGTATATAGTGCTCGTGTAAAACCATGCAATTCAAGAGTGTAATCATGCTAGAAAATTCATTGTAAAACCATCAATAGATACTTGGTAACACCCTCAAGCAATATACATCAAAACCCTTCATCAAATCTAGATCTTAGATTCATAGCTCAAAACATGCTAAAACAATCATAGTTTCATGAAACCCCAACATAGTGTGCAGTAAAATTCATAATAAGCAAGACCCATGAATAAATCAATTTTAAATCATGCAATTTTATGTAAAAGGAAGCTTAGGTATCATGGTTGAAAGGAACTCATGAAAGAAACCCATATACCTTGATTTTGGAGAATCGTTGAAGAAGATTGGAGATGGAGACTTGAAGCTTGAATAAGAACCTTGAGATCTGGATGAGTTTTAGGACTTGAAATTTGGAGATGAAATATTGTCTAAGTGTTTGAAAGAGTATTTGAGAATGTCTTGAATGCTATGAGGGTGAAATAAGGCTAAGTATAGGTACTTTCACGCATGGGAACACTTAGGCCCAAGACTCAAAAAGCCTAGGACCGACTCAACAAAACTGGGCAAAATAACACTGTGGCGCGCTGATAGGATCGAGGTTAGAAACAACACTAATATGGAGTGAATACTAGAATGCAAAAGCAACAACAAAAAAAGAAAGAGAAAAACTAATTAAAGATATGGTAAATTCAAAGGGAAGATCCAAAAATTTCCAAGAAATTGATATTCTAAGGCCTTAACAAGATCCAAGTAACAACATATAGATTTATAGAAGAAATCTAATGCCTTTACTTGAGAAAACAAATCAAAACGTTAGATTAGGATCTTGACCGCTTTATGAGAAACTAAAGATAATAATTAGTATTTAAACTAATCAACTTCTAAAGAATGACAAAAAGAAATCAAAGACATCACAAAAAGAAAGTACTTTATACCTCAAACTATGAACTAGTAAAAGTTTAAAGATAAATTCTCAAAGAACAAGTCACAAAGGTTCAACAGAATTCTCTCAAATATTAATAATATCCATCTAATTGTCTTTCATGAAAGAAAGAAAACTCCTATATATATTATAGGGTCCTTGGACGTTCAAGACTCCTTAGGTTAGGCCCAAGGAGTATCCAAGACCTAGAAAGAAAATTACAAGGTTAAATCCTACTCTAGAAAGGAAATAAAGTTACCTTAACTAGGAATAGACCTAGTAGTTCTAGGAAAGCATTAAATGATATTAGGATACCTTAAATAGAACAAAGAAAACATTAATTCCCTATATATAAATAAGGAAATAAGGTAAAACCCAACTAGGAAAAGAATATTGACAAATATGGAAAGTTTGACTAGTCTTCTCTTCAAACTGTGACACCATGAAGGATTTGGTTTACCCTGGTAAGTACTAAACAGTTGTGGCAATATCGATGAGATTGTTGTATAATTACTAGGTCATAAGTGATTGTTGTTGGATAAGAAAAACTCCCAAATAGGTCCCATAATTGAGAATTTTTGAGTTATTGTTATTCTATCTATATCTATTTCATTCAGCTATTTTACATACTCGTACATTCCATTGACTTTCATTTGGGCCTACATCCTTTCATGATGCAGACATGGGTGTTAGAGATCATCAGCAGGCGCATTATTTAGGATATAATCGCATCCAGTTGATTGGTTGGTCCTCCCCTACTTCCGGAGGATGCTTATTTAGATTTAATCTAGTTTGAGTAAGTACATTATTTCCTTTGATTTGGGTAGCCATAACCTATCATGGTACCATCTAGATAACTTTAGAAGCTTCATAGAATAGATTTGGGATTGATGACTTGGATATTGTCTGGCTAATTTCATTCATACTAGTCTTGTTGATTTGTTTTGATTTTCTTTAATTAAGACTGTCCACCTTCTATTATTTTAAGTCTTCCTATTATAAATGTTGATTGAATGAATGTGATGAGGCCAAGTGGTTCGCTTAGGGACTAGCAATAGTCTCTAAGTGCCGACCACATATAGCATACCCTCCCGCAGCTTGACAGTAGTTTAGTAAGCTTTACATCTTTATCCTCCCCAGACCCCACTTGTGGGAGCACATTGGGTATGTTGTTGTTGTTTGTTAGTTCAATCATAAAAACTAATTTATTAGCATATCTAATAAAAGAAATTGTTCAATTCTTGTTTTTTCTCATTTGTCTTTTACGTGATCAATAACTTTATGATTACATTTTTTATCGAGTTTTTTCACCTAATTTAGCCTTTTCTTTATCAAAATTTTGTTTAATGTCAAATATGGCAACTTGAGTACAATATTTATTCTTGGATTCAATGCTATAGTTATAGCTATTTCCATGTATTTCTTTATAGGATATTTCTATTCAATTAGTAAAACATCTATTGTATTCTTGCAATAGTAAATTCCTTCTACTACAAAATAAAGAAATTATTTTGCTTATAGATTTCAACGTTATTGGTGTGCTATATATAGATTGTCAACTTGATTCTAACATGTTATTTAGTAACTTTTTTTTAATATTTTCCCATTATTTAGGTTTTCAAACTTGAAAAAATTTACTATCTAGATGAGTCTAAATATCCTGGCATGAATATTGCTTTTGGTAGATCCTTTCTTCAACTACTTTATCAGTTCCAAAACATTTGTTCGTATGGCTTTTCAAGAGTTAAACTCCTCAAATTTTGATAAATAGTTTTAGATTTAATTTTTTAAATATTGATATGATAAGAAGTACAACTTCTACTACTTTTTATGTTATATTTTATATTAAATTTAAAATATTTAATTAATCTTATCAAATTGACTTTTGGGAGATGAACTATGACGACTATCTTTAAAAGAGTGAATACTATGTTACATACTATTTGAATCATCACGAAAATTAAAAAAAAATGATTTGTTTCAAATTTTGTTACTCAAAAAATTGTAGTATGATTATGACTATAAATAATTGAAATTTATATTCCTAAACATAAAATTTCTATAGTTATATTATTTTTTCGTATCCTATATATAAAAATATCTCGTTCTTTTCTCAATGCAAATTGAAAGACATGACAGTGTCATCCCTAACTTTGAACTATTTAAGGTAATAAATAATAATTGCAGAAAGCAAATCTCAAAACTTGTTCAATTCTGTTGTATAAAAAATGAGTACTGAATAGTTCTTGAAAAACCTACACAAAATAAATTCAATTATTAAATTATTTATTAAAAATCAACATAGTCCTATTTATTTTGGTTTAATAGATAAACGACCCAAATTATCTATTCGCTTACCCCACTTTATCTTCTTTCCAACTTTGTGTATGTGATACTCTGTAAGTATATTGATAACATATTTGGTATTATATAGGACTAAGCTTAATTCTATGTGATATTTCATCAATATATTCTATCACAACCCGATGTTACAGGTCATGATGGCACCTACCTTACCCCTGATAGGCAAGCCTAACCTTATCCCGGAACAATGAGTAATGGGCACAATAGAATAATTAATCAAAAAGCCTAACATAAGTAAAAGCTAATATTGGACATACATCAATATAGAAAAAATAGAATATCCCCTCCGAGGACCCGAAAGTCACGTGTACAGGACAACTTTAGATAAGATACAATACACTAACCATAATATTTCTGTAACACTCGACAAAATTACCAAAATACCCCTAGTCTATAGACGTGCGAATAACGTATCTTCCCATGCTCCGATGGTAAATCTAAGGTCGTATATGAAATCAGCATGACAACTTGAGTGGGAAAATGATCTTGTTCGGATTTTAGAGTAACCGGATTGAATAATAATTTTTTGATCCAAACCACTCTCTATTGGCTGTGTGTGCCTAAGGCGCGTTGCGCCTGGGATGCGGACATGCCTTATGTTTCTTTTAAAAATTTTCAATGGGGATTGGATAACTTGTTTGGAGAATATTTGGGAGAATATATACTGATCCACGCTCGAAGTGCATCACAGACCTGTGTAAATTCAGAGGCAAATTTATTTTTGTTTTATGAGGGGTATCTCGAACCTTTTTCAACCCCTCCTAAGTTCAATAAATGAATATAAGAGATCTTTTACATCAAGCAAAGTCCAAAGAATTTCTACCAAATAAGTTTTCTTGCCAACTTCTAATGACCATATCTCCTAAAGTATAATGAGCTAGGTGACTCTTAAAATATCAAGTCGAAGGTATTTGAATTAGCTATCCAATGCACTAAATTTCGCCTTCATCAAAGTTCAGAGTAGAAAGTTATGAACATTTTACTAAAGATCACGACAGCTCCGCATCACAGACCCTTACTAGATAAGTTAAATGACGTTTCTTCTTTTTATTGTAAGGGTACTTTCATTCTAAAATCTTTGGTGATCTATTTAAGGTTCCAAAATGTATAAAACATCAGTTTTCATAATTAAAAACCCTCTCCTTTACTGCTAAACATAAATGCTTAAGAATCATCAAGAAAGTCATCAAGTTAGGATTAGCTTTCAAGATTCATCCTCAAGGTCACTTATTCTTCATAAATTTCAATCTACCTAACTCGAATTTCTTCATCCATTCATGAATATCTAAAGAATCTTAAATCATAACCTAGGGTTTCAAAAAAATGAATTCAAGAATCCCAAGAAAGGATTTATTGACTCTTCTTTTTCAAGGATGAGGGTTTCTTCATCAAGAACTCTAAAGATTCTAAGTCAAGAATTCAAGAATCAAAGAGAAGCCCTTCAAGCGATGTCTTTCCAAGTCCTTCCACTCTAAAAGATTACCAAGGTCAACGATTTTCTCCAAGAAAGCTAGTATTCATCAAATTTCTATTTCACTATCAACTTTCCAGAGATGTAAAGCTAAACGAAAGCATGAAATAATTCTCCCATGTGCCCCATAGGTGGTCATAGATGAGTTGAGAGTCCATGAGTCCGCATACATGATTCCTAAATGGTTTCTTGAAGATTTTCTTGAAAATTTTATTATATGTATTTTCATATGTTGATCATCATCATAAGCTTGTCTTAAATTCAATACATTTCATGAGATATTGTACAAACCTTATAAGTTATTTTGTCAAAGCATGCATGAATGAACCTAGGGATGGATTTTAGAGCCTTGACTTAAGTATGGTATATTGAAATCCTAATATGAGTATGAGGTTGAGTTAGTTGAGCTTGATGATCCTATGCGTCTTCATAATTGAGTTCTTGAGTTCTGTCCAAACGACTTCTTTTAATTGATGATCTGAGCCCTTGAGTTCTCGAATTGAGAACTAAGTTAATTGAGATGAGTTTAAGTCCCTGAAATAATAGAGGACCTTTGGGTTTGAGTTAATAAAATAATGAGAGTCTCCATGAGATTAGTTGAGATGATGAGTGCCTCCATGAGGCTACTTGAGATTATGTAGGGGAGTCTTATGAGCATTGAGTCTTAGGAGGAGTATCAAGCACTAAAATGAGTAAGAGTGAGTCCCACTTGCACTCATTACCTACGTCGGCCCAGCGCAAGAAAGGATTGAACCATTACATCTCATGATCCCCTCTTGAGTTTACATCCTTGAAACAACAGAGGATGGCTGAGTTTAGATTCCTTGTGGATCATACTCGTTCCTTATCTAGAAAGTACGAAATGGTTGTGGCAATATCAGCATGATTGTTGTACAATCACTGGTTCATAAGTGATTGTTGTCGGTTAATAGAAACTCCTAAAAGTTCCCACCTAAGTTGCGTTGAGTTGAGTTCCATTAAGTTGAGTTGTGTTCCATCGAGTTGAGTTGAGCTGAGTCCCATTGCGATAAGTTATGTTGAGTTCTCTTGAGTTGAGTCTGCATTGATTAATGAAGTTGAGTTGATTGATTAGTCACTTGTCTACTCTTTGTTCTTGCTTAGATAAACAATTGACATTCTCATTGAGTATTATTTCGAGTTGATATTGTTTCTATTATGTCCTATTGTTTCTGTTTCACTCAGCCATTTTACATACTAGTACATTCCAAGTACTGACGTCCCCTTTTGGACTGCATCATTTTATGATGTAGAGGCAGGTATTAGAGATTATCAACAGGCGCTCCGTTGAGGATCTGCTTGCATTCAGATGATCGGTGAGACCTATAACGACCCCAAAAAGTGCCTGAAAATATGCCTCGGATGTGCCCGAAATCGTAAATATCTCACAATCCTTGTGTGATATGAAAAATTCGACTTCATATTCTTGTTCAGGGGGTCAAATTGAGTGGGAGATGGATCTAACCCCTATTTTAGAGCAAACATAGCGAATTTTTGAAATTGCAAAGTTTGACAAAAATTGTGGGCCCGCACGTCACAAGCGCAACACGCCAGTATTATTTTTTTAGTTTAATTTCCTCCAGCTTTTCTATCTCGGTCCAAAGCTTTTGGGTCTTGGACCCAAGACTTCCCATACGTATAAATACCTATACTTAGCCATATTTTTCCTTCATATCATACAAGACATTATCCAATACTCACTCAAACACTTAGTCTTATATTTCTCTCGAAATTCAAGTGCCAAACCCCTCCCTGAATCTTAAGGACTGCACTCAAGCTTCAAGTCTCCATCTCTAATCTTAATCAAGTTCATCTCTAAAGCTAATGTATGTCAGTTTCCTTCATGGGTTCCTTTCATTCATGATACCCAAGCTCTCTTTTACTCAAAATTGCATGATTTAAAGCTAATTTATTCATGGGTCTTATCTATTATGAATTTCACTGCACACTTTGTTGGGGTTTATGAAATTGTGACTATTTACTATGTTTTGAGCTATAAATCTAAGATCGATTATAAGATTTGAAGAAGAGTTTTGATGTATATTGCTTGAGGGTGTTACCAAGTATCTGTTGATGGTTTACATTGAATTTTCTAGCATTATAACACTCTTAAATTGCATGGTTTTACACTAGCACTACATATCCTCTAAGTGTTTGATAAAATGTTCGGTTATGGATTCTTGAGGAATTGAAGGTCCGCATGTCTTATGAGTAGAATGACTATATGATGATGGAAGGAAGATGGATGATGGAAAGAAATGTATTGTATGATGATGAAAGGAGTGTATATATATGATATTATCTCTATAATGCTGGGGATGACCAAGCCTAGCTCGGGAGGTTGTAGGCCCGAGTAACCTTATTGAGGGGTTGGTACCTCGATCACCTAGCTTGGCGGGTGGTAGGCCCGGGTACACTTTTTGGGGGTTTGTACCTATCAACCTTGATGGGGGTTTGTTTCCATCAATCTTGTTGGGGGGGTTTGTACTCCATCAACCTCATGAAGGGATTTGTATCTCATGCGTCTCTTCAAAGAGGTGGTATGCCTTGGATTGCACTATAATGGTCACTCCTTACACTCGTATGATGTTCTATGTATACTTGATTTTACTTCAAGCATCGTTCAACATGTCATATTTTTAGTATGCTATCTATTGCTTATGATTATGCATTTTACCTATGATGCCTACCTCTTATTGTATTACATCCTACAAAGTACATTCAAATGTATTAATGCATACTCTACGCCCTCATGATATTACCATTTAGGAAATAGAGCTCCTATTGATTTTCCTCGTGGCTAGACAGATCATTCAAGTTTGCTTATGGTGAATCCTCTAGTCCGGGGACAATATCTATCTTCTCTCAAGCTTATGTTTAGATTATGTCTTGTATGTTTGGATTACCTATTGTCATTATTATGAGAGTGAGCCTGGTTGCTTGTCTTGGGCCCTGCTATGTATCTAAAGCTTAGACGGCTTGTTGGACATATTATGTATCTATGCTATGGGTCTTGACTCTCTTGTTTCGTGGCATTTAAGATATGGAAATTTACCCTTGTCCCAATTGCCCTTGTTATGCTTATCTCTTATTGTCATTTTAATTACTTCCGTGACCAAGGATGTGTAATGATATGATATGAGGCTTTTTTGGGGTTCTTCGGTTTCCCATTCGCTGGTCATATCTTATCCCTATGCTTGGGTCGTGACAAAGATAGTATCAGAGCACTAGGTTGTTAGGTCCTCGACATCTAACAGACCGCATCGATTAGACTCCTATTCATGATTTTGAAGCACGCCACAACTATAAATGTGAGTCTGTGAGGCATTCTAGGAAATATTTACCTTCTTCATGGTCTATGTCGTGCGATAGAGTTAGGTCTCCTAAGGCTTATTGCTAATCCCTAACTGTTACATTACAGGATATGTCTCAAGCTACTCAGGATGGTGATATGACGAATGCGGAGGTTCACAACGCTCTTTGGTTGTTGGCCAAAGCGATGACAAAATTGGCAACTCACCTCGATCAACAAGTGAGTGCTCCCCAGGCTTCAAACTGAAAGAGGAGAGTTAAGGAGGCTAAGAGGGCCCGTGTTGAAGGGAAGTTCCAAAGTCTCAAGGGTAGTGGTTGTGTAGTACTTTATAATAGGTGCCCAAAATGTGGTAGACTCCATGATGACCCATGTTTGAAGAAAACCAATGCTTGTTATGGTTGTGGAGGGGAGGAACACAATATAATATATTTACAGCATAGAAGCAATAATAGTAAAGGAGGCGATGATGAGGTAATTCATCATAGATTCCCAGAATGTGGGAGGACTCATGGTGGCGCATGTTGGAGGAACACGGGTGCATGCTTTGGGTGTGGTGAGATGGGCCACAAAATTCTAGATTGTCCACATGCGCAACCCAAAGGTATAGATGGCCGACCACTAGAGCAAGGTGGCCATGTTGATCAAGAGGCTCAAGGAGGCGATGAGGCGCCTGATGTTGCTACCGGTATATTGAAACTTCCTTTAACTTTAATGTGTTTGCATTGATGGGCCCGGTGTGCCACTATTTCTTTCATTATTCTTTTGGTTGCTAGTGGGTTTCATGTGTGTGTCCCAAACTCTCTTTGGTGTCTATCTCATTCTTGAGCCTATTATTGTTTGAAGGTCCATAGGTGTTGTCCCGTGTTTGTATTGTATTAGGTCTTGCCTTGTCCGTTGTTGGGTTAGTGTGGTGGATTTTGATGTTATGCTTGGGATGGATTAGCTGCATCGGTGTTGAGTCAGGCCCATAGAGTCTTTTTTCGATTCCCTATTAAATCCGTCTTTGAATGAGGAGCTTGTAAAGTGGTTGCAAGGGCTAAGTCCATTTCTTGTCTTAAGGTACAATTGATTCTAAGGGTTGCATTTATCATCTTGTAAGAGTTAGGGATGTTGAACCTTAGTCAATCCTATTGAGGTGAATTCGGTGATCAAGGGGTTAGTGAAGTCCTTCCCGATACTTTGAATTTAGGGTAGTGCCTTTTTGGTTTGACTTATGCCCGGTTACATCTATGGGTTTCATGAATGGGGTCTTTAGTCCCTACCTTGTTATGATTGTGGTAGTTGCTAGTGATGAAGTATTGATTTATTTAGAGCTTGTGAACCATTTTGGTGTAGTGTTGCAAATCTTGGGGTAAGCGGAGTTGTATGCTAAGTATGTGAAGTGTGAATTTTGGTTAGAGAAGGTTACCTCCGTAGGTCATGTGGTGTCAGGGGATTGTTTTAAGGTTGATCCTAAGGGGGCGTCCATAGAGATTGGCCTAGACCATTGACTCCATCGGACATTAGGAGCTTCTTGGGCTTAACGGGTTACTACTGGAGGTTTGTGAATGAGTTCTCTTCTGTTGCTTCTCCCATGACTAAGTTGACCCAAAGGAAGGCTACGTTTGTGTGACCGATGAGTGTAAAAGAATTTCCAAACCTTGGAGAATAATCTTTTCTCCGCTTCTATCATGTCTTTATTAGATGGGTTGGGAAGGGTTTGTTGTGTTATGATGTCTCTGGGATTGGTTTGGGTTGTGTATTGATGCAAGGTGGCTAGGTGGGAGCCTACGCTTTTAGATAATTTGAGATGCATGAGGAGGATTATCCTATCTATGACCTTGAGTTGGCCGCGTGGTTTTGCATCAAAATTTGGTGTCATTGGTTATATGGAGTGCATGTTGATGTGTTTACCGTTCACTAGAGTCTCCAATATGCGTTCACTTGAAGCATCTTAGCTTGAGATAAGGAGGTTGTTAACTTCTTAAGGATTATGATGTGAGTGTGCATTATCATCCTGGTAAGTCCAGTGTCATGGTAGATGCTTTGAGTAGGGTGTCTATGGGTAGCCTAGCACATGTCGATGGTTGTGATAAAGGGGTGGCTAGGGAGGTGCATCAGTTGGCTAGATTGGGGGTTAGGTTGGAAAAGGTTGACAATGGTGGTGTTATTGTGTTGATGGTTCTAAATCAGAGTAGACACCTCATATGACTCCCACAACAATTCTGGCTCAATGCTAAACTTTTTCGTGACAATGACGGTAACAAAAGAATGAGTGGCACCAGATCAATCAATGCATACACATCAAAATTAAAGACTTTCACATACCGGTAACGACGTCTGGCACCTCATCAACCCCTTGCCTCCCATGCAAAGCATAAAACCAATTGTGCCTTGGAGCACCACTTCATTGACCACCTCTCCCCAAAGGAACCGCATTAGCAACTTGTGGATGAACCTCCTTGCCCTTGTTGCGATTTCGGGGGCAATCCATCACCTTATGGCCAACTTCCCCACAACCATAACATGTACTAGTATCCCTCAAACATGGGCCACTATGACCCCTACCACATTTTTGACACCCACCATTAGGAACCATGCCCCTAACACCTTGGACCCTTGGAAAGTCATTGGCAACCCTCTTATTAAATGTTGGAGAAGATCCTTGGCGTTGATGGAACCGGTCACCCTTTCGACTATGAAATAGTCTCTCAAGACGGCCCTCTTGGCCTCATGACTCCTCCTCTTCCTCAACTTCTCCTCCTTTATTTGTTCAGCATAGGTCATCAACCGGGACAAATCCATGTCACTAATCAACATAATGGACTACATTCTTCACTCATCAAATCGGAAACACCCATCACAAATTTATTCACTCTAGACATTGGGTCGGCCAACAAGTGTGGAGCATATGTAGAGAGTTGAGTAAACTTGAGGACATACTCCCTCACACTCATACACTGTTGTCTCAAACACATAAGCTCCACCAATTTGGCTTCCCTAAGTTCAAGATGGAAGAACAAGTTTAGAAAAGCTGCCTTGAACTCCTCCCAAAGCACTATATTATTGATTCCCTTCTTCTCCTTCCATTGGTTAAACCATATTTGTGCTACCGGCATAAGTTGGTAAGCCGCCTTCTCCTCCAATCTAACACCCATGATATCCAAAACCTTATAGTCCTCATCAATTAACTCTTGAGGGTCCTCATTTACTTTTGACCTATGGAATTTCGGGGGATTCATCCTCATGAAGTCTCTCACTAGGGATGATGGTGTAGGAGCATGAGGAGCTTCGATCCCTTGATTGGCTTGATTAGCCACAACTTGTGCAAGCAAAGTGAGAGCATCCCGGAGCTCACCATGAGCCAGTCGGTCCTAGGGAGTGCAGGGGGAAAAACTTTATTTCAACTCTATAGAATGACTTAGAACATGAAGAAGTGAAACATTTCCTAAGACGCCTCATAGCCTCTTAATCATAGTTGTGGTGCACAATACAACCATGAATAATACTCTAATCGACGCGGTGTATTGGACTCCGCGGATCTAATAATCTAGTGCTCTGATGCCAAGTTTGTCATGACCCAAGCCAATGGCGGAGACGTGACATGGAGAATGGGGAACCTGAAGGAACCCCAAACAAGCCTCTTGGCATATAATACACACATCCTTCGTCGCGGAAGCAATAAAATACAACAAGAGATAGTAGATAGGGAGAAACAGGGCTTAGGGACAATTCTAATATCATAAACATCAAGAGTCAAGCGTGAGTAAAAGCTCAAAGCATAATACATACATTTACAACAACACCTCCAAAACTTAGATACTTAGCGGGCCAAGATAAGCAACCAAGATCACCCTCATAGTCAATATTTACACAAAAGAAGGATAGTCTTAGAACATGGTAGGAGATCAAAAGCATCATCCCTGAAATAGAAGACTCACCAAAGAGCTAGAGAGTCGTACTAGCCACGTAGAGGTGGATGATCAAGCGGGCTCCGGTTCCTATATGGTGACATCATGTGGGCATAGAGTATGCGTTAGTACGTTTGAATGTACTAAGTATGTAGGATGTAATGCAACAAGTCATAAACACCATAAATAAAATGCATAACATAGGCAATGAATGAACATATAGCAATATGGCATGCAAGAATGATACTTGAAGAGAATCATGTTTATATAGAACCTAATACATGTGTAGGGAGAGACCATTGTTAATGCATATCCAAGGCCTACCACCCCTTTGGAGAGGCGAATAAGGTACGAGCCCCTCAATAGGTTGATGAGGTACAAACGCCTCAACATGGTTGATGAGGTACAAAACCCCCAACATGGTTGATGGTGTACAAACCCCCCAATGTGTTTATCAAGGTACAAACCCCTTGACGTGGTTGCACGGGCCTACCACCTCCCAAATGAGGTGATCGAGGTACAAACCTCTCAACATGGTTACCCGGGCTTACAACCCCCTAGTAACGCTTGGTCAATTCCCAACACTATATAGATAGTATCATGTACATACATAAATTTCATCAGCATATAGTCATTCAACTCATAAGACATGCCTTGGACCTTTAATTCCTCAAGAAACTCATAACCGAACATTTTATCAAACACTTGGCGGGTGTGTAGTGCTAGTGTAAAACCATGCAATTCAAGAGTGTTATCATGCTAGAAAATCTAATGTAAAACCATCAATAGAAACTTGGTAACACTCTCAAGCAATATACATCAAAATCCTTCATCAAATCTCACAACAGATCTTAGATTCATAGCTCAAAACATGGTAAAACAACTATAATTTCATGAAACCCAAACATAGTGTGTAGTAAAATTTATAATAATTAAGACCCATGAGCATTTCAACTTTAAATCATGCAATTATAAGTAAAAGAGAGCATGGGTATCATGGGTGAAAGGAACCCATGAAAGAAACTCACATATCTTATCTTGGGAGAAGCTATCTTAAAATGGATTTTCGAGAAATTGAAATTGCAATTCATTTGCTCTAAACTTGGGGTTAAACCCATTCCCTACTCAATTTTACCCTTTGAACAAGAATATGAAGTCAGATTTTTGATATCGTGCACGAATTTTGAGATATACAGAAATTATGATTCCGGGCACTTTCGAGGCACATTTTCACGCACTTTTTGGGATCGTTTTAGCATGAATGATGGTTGAAGTAAAACATGCTTATATAAGACATATAACATATGTAGGAAGAGACTATCATCATAGACCAAGCAACTTAGTACTTGGAATCCAAGGCATGCCACCTGCTTGAAAGGTTGATGAGGTACATACCCTCATTTATGGTAGTAGGAGATTGCCACCACCCAAAAAGGTGGATGGAGTACATACCCCTCATCTATGGTAGTATGGGATTGCCACCACCCGACAAGGTGGATGAGGTACATACCCCTCATCTAT
>JAPFFP010104722.1:0-19306 GCA_026153255.1 Solanum medicagineum
TTGAGTCTATTATTGTTAGAAAGTGCACAGGTATTATTCCATGTTCATATTGCAATAGGTCTTGCCTTGTGACTTGGTGGGTTTGATGTGGTGGATTGTGATGCCGTACTTTGGATGGATTAGTTGCATAAGATTTCGTGTCTCCTTTGATTGTAGGGCCCGTAGAGTTAGATTTTGATTCCCTAATAAACCTATCTTTAAGTGGGGGCTTGTAAGGTGGTTGTGAAAGGGTAAGTCTGTTTTTTGTCATAAGGTACAATTGATCTCTAAGGGTTCCAATTATCATCTTGTAAGGGTTAGGGTGTTGAACCTAAGTTATTTCTGTTGAGTTGTTAATGGTGGTCAATGAGTTAGTGAATGTCCTTTCTGATATTTTGAATTTGGGGTAGTGTCTTTTGGCTTGACTTATGCACCGGTTATGTCCATAGGTTCCATGAATAAGGTCTTTAATCCCTACTTTGTTATGTTTGTGGTGGTCTCTAGTGATAAAGTATTGATTTATTTAGAGCTTGTGAACCATTTAGGGGTAGTGTTACAAAACTCGGGGGAAGAGAAGTTGTATACTAAGTATGAGAAGTGTGAATTCTGATTGTAGGAGGTTACCTTTATAGGTCATGTGGTGTCGGGGGATGGTATTAAGGTGGATCCTAAGGAGACGGATATGATTAGAAATTGGTCTAGACCTTTGACTCCCTCAAACATTAGGGGTTTCTTGGGCTTAGCGGGTTACTACCGGAGGCTTGTGAATGTATTCTTTTCTATTGCTTCTCCCATGACTAAGTTGACTCAAAAGAAGGCTAAGTTGGTGTGTACTGATGGGTGTGAAAAGAGTTTCCAAACCTTGAAGGATAAGCTTGTCTCCGCTCCTATCTTGTCTCTACTGTAAGGGTTAGAAGGGGTTGTTGTGTATTGTGATGCCTCCCAGATTGGGTTGGGTTGTGTGTTGATGCAAAATGGTAAGGTGATAGCCTCTATTTTCAGACAATTTGAGATACATGAGAAGGGTTATCATATCTATGACCTTGAGTTGGCTGCCATGGTATTTACTCTGAAAATTTGACATCATTATATATATGGGGTGCATGTTGATGAGTTTACCGATCCCAAGAGTCTCCAATATGTGCTCACCTAAAGGATATTAGATTGAGACAAAGAACGTGGTTAGAACTTCTTAGGGATTATGATTTGAGTGTGCATTATCATCCCGATAAGACTAACGTTATGGTCGGTGCTTTGAGTAAGGTGTCCATGGATAGCCTAGTTCATATTGATGGTGGTAGCAAAGGGGTGACTAGAGAAGTCCATCGGTTGGCTAGATTGAGGGTTAGGTTGGAAAGGGTTAACTATGGTAGTATTGTGGTTGTTGGTGGTTCAAACATCTTCCTTGGTTGATGAGGTAGAAGCAAAGTAAGATCTTGATTCCTCCTTGTTAAGATTGAAGGCTTTAGTGAGCGTTGGCAAGGTGGATGTTTCCTCCCAAGGGGGAGATGGTGCCCTTAGATACCAAGGTAGGTTGTGTGTTCCTAGTGTTGATGACTTGAGAAAGAGGGTTCTTGATGAGGTTAATAAAAGCTATCATTCTAGCATTGGTATGGCTCCTTTTGTGGCCCTCTATGGTAGGCGTTATAGCTCACCGGTTGGGTGGTTTGAAATGGGAGAAATGGCTTTTTTGGGTCTAGATCCGGTTATGGAGGCTATGGAGAACGTGAAGTTGGTTAGGGAAAGGTTTCAAACAACAGAAAGTCATCAAAAGTCCTATGCCGATGTGAGGAGAAGGGGTCTTGAATTCAAAGTCATTGATCGGGTCTACTTGAAGGTTTCACCCATGAAGATTGCAGTTTGATTTAGCAAGAGAAGGGATTTAGTTGAAGGTTTGTGAGTCCTTGTAGAGTATTGAGAAGGATTGGTGAGATTGCATGCGAATGATGATTGCCTATGGATATGGATAGGGTTCGTCCTGTTCTTCTTGCTCCTAGATTAAGAGGATGTGCTGGTGGCTTTAATGCTATAGGACTCTTGGAGGTTGTGGGTGTTGTGAAGAATAAGATGACTTAGGAGGAGGTCCCGATGGAGGTAATGGATGGAAGGGTGGAAAATTAAATAATGAGGATGTAGTGTTCGTCAAGGCCCTTTTGGAAGAATCGTCAAGTCGATGGTCTCTCGGGGACCCGGAGCGGGCGTAGAGAAGCAATATCCATATCTCTTTCATTCTATTCAAGATTATATTAACACGTTGAGTACTTTTCTTTATGGTTCCAAATCTTATGTTTCAGCCCTATGTCATTTGCATGCATTCATGGTTGTATTAACAAAGTTCATGGTAATTTTAACACTTATGTTGAGATTTTTGAAAATGACGTTTGAGTGTATTATTGCATTCTTGTTGGGGATGATTTCTTCATGATTACTCTTCTTATGTACGTTTCTTTGACATTCGGGGACGAATGTTCCCACGGAGAAGATATTGAAACGACCCTAAGAAAAGCCCGAAAATGTGCCTTGGAAGTGCCCGAAATCGTAATTTCCATATATCTCAAAATTCATGTGTTATTTCGGAAATCTGACTTCATATTCTTGTTCAGGGGTCAAAATTGAGTGAGAATTGGGTCTAACCCTGATTTTAGAGCAATCGTAGAAATATTTGAAAATCGCAAAAATGCGATTTCCAATGAGCTAGCATGCCCCAGGCGCGACGCTCCAAGGGTGCACCAGTGTATTAATTTTGTCCAGTTTTTGTATTCTAGTCCAAGGCTTTTTGCTCTTGGTCCTAAACTTTCCCATACATGAAAATACTTATACTTAGCCATATTTCACCTTCATATCATACAAGACATTCCCTAATACTCTCTCAAACCCTTAGACTAATATTTCTCTCAAAATTCAAGTGCCCAAAACTCATCCAGATCTTAAGGAATTCATCCAAGCTTCAAGTCTCCATTCAAATCCTATTCAAGAAATTCTCCAAAGTTAAGGTATGTGGGCTTCATTCATGGGTTCCTTTCACCCATGAAGCCCAAGCTTCCTTTTTACCTAAATTGCATGATTTCAAGTTGATTTACGTATAGGGCTTACTTATTATGAATTAGACTATGAACTATGTTGGGGTTTCATGAAGTTGTGACTGTTTTAGCATGTTTTGAGCTATGAATCTAAGATTCATTGTGGGATTTGATGAAGGATTTTGATGTATATTGTTTGAGGGTGTTACCAAGTATTGATGGATGGTTTTACATTGAATTTTCTTGCATGATTTCATCCCTAAATTACATGATTTTACACTAGCACTACACACTTACCAAGTGTTTGATAAAATGTCCGGTTATGATTTCTTGAGGAATTGAAGGTCCAATGCATGTCTTAGAGTTGAATGACTTTATGATGATGAAAGGAATATATGTATATGATATTCTCCCATATCGTGTTGGGAATTGACCATGGCCCATTCGGCGGTTTGTGAGCCCGGGTAACCATGTCGAGGGGTTTGTACCTTGATAACCATGTCAAGGGGTTTGTACCTTGATAACCGGGTTGAGGGGTTGGTATCTCAATCACCATGGGTGGTAGGATGCGATAATCCACTAACCAATCAAGGGGTTTGTACCTTGATAACCGGGTTGAAGGGTTGGTACCTCAATCACCATGGGTGGTAGGGTGAGACAATCCACTAACCAATTGAGGGGTTAGTACCTCAATCACCATGGGTGGCAGGGTGATACAATCGACCAATCAATTGAGGGGTTGGTACCTCAATAGACTATGAATTCTATAATGATAGTCTCTTCTTGTACATTTATTATGTTCTATGTAAGCATGATTTGCTTCAAACATCTTCCATGCATGACATATTGTGATATGTTACTCATTGCCTATGCTTATCTCTTACTGCATTGCATCCTACATACTTAGTACACTCAAACGTACTAAGGCATACTCTATGCCTACATAATATCACAATGTAAGAGTCGCCGCCCCACTTGAGCATCTTCCTCCACGTGGCTAGTACTATTTTTCTCAAACTAGTTGGTGAGTTCTCAATTCCGACGACAATGTCTAACATCTCATGCTATGTACTAAGACTATCTTTCTTTTATGTATGTATTGACTATGAGGGTGAGCCCGGTTGCTTGTCTTGGTCCCCGCTAAGTTCTATGTTTAGAGGTGTTGTTGGACAAGTATGTACTTGTGCGATAAGCTTGATTCTCTTTGACCCTCTCGATGTTTCATGAAATGAAGGTTTTCCCTTAGTTCCTATGCCCTTATTTCTACTCTTTTGTTGCTGTTTAGTTGCTTCTGCCACCAAGGTTGTGTAATGATATGCTAAGAGGCTTACTTGGGGTTCCTTCGGGTTCCCTATGCACTGTGTCACATCTAGGCCCTAGTTTGTGTCATGACAAACCCAATGGATGAAACCCATATACCTTGAACCTTGAATTCTTTGAGGTGAACTTGAAGTAGTCTTACAGCTTAAAATAAATCCTTGAGTTCCAAAGTTGAGCTTGAGATCCTTAGATTTAAATGAGAGAATTGGTAGAGTCTTACAGGGGTTTGAGAGAGGGTTTTGTGAGATATAGAGTTGAAAAATGGCTAAGTATGGTTGATTTCAAGTTTTAGTGGGCATATGGTATGACCCTAATGCCCTTGGGTAAACAAGAAAAACTAAGAAAAATATTGTACTGGTTCGCATCCAGTACACGATGAAGACCAAACGCGAAGGACCAAATTGTACTGCTTTGCGCCTGGGCGCGTCGCGGCCAGGGCACGGATGCTCTCTGAAAATTGGAAACTAGGAAAAATTATTTTTCGTTATGGGTTCTCTAAAATCGGGGTTATACCCATTTTCCACTCAATATTTCCCCCCGATTAAGAATATGAAGTTGAATTTTTGATATCATGCACGAATATTGAGATATATGGAAATTGCGGTTATGGGCATTCCGAAGCACATTTTTAGGGCGTTTCACAATGTAAACACATATAAGTCAAATAAATGAAATTTACCAACAATCACATCTTGGCCATCTTGATCGTGCCATTGTTTCATAGCATAAGCTCTTGTCGTAGCCCTTGGCTTACTAGGTTGATTTGCTCCACTTGCTCCTACCGCTTGGATGTTTTTCGGTCTTACACCCCTATTGGTTTGAGGCGGAGTAGTAGAAGACTTCTGAATTGGGCTTTTAATGTGCAAGAAAGGAACCTGTTTAGGATAGTCCTTCACTTTATGATCAAAGTTGTCGCAGTTAAAATACGCACCAGAAGCTCTCCTGCAAACACCATAATGATTCTTCCCACATTGTTCACACGTAGGAACATGAGTCCTGCCTTGGCCATTATTTGGAGTGTTACTTGTAGAATAATCTGATCTACTTTGCTTTGATTGAGATGACCTGTTAGTGCCACTAGCTTTAGAATCATCAAACCTTCTCCTTTTGTATGGACCTCCAAAATCTGATCTAGGTTTTCGGAGTTTATTTTCATGTTTACTAGCTTCATTATCAAGTCTTTCCCAGGTAAGAGAAGCGGAGACTAATTTACAGAAGTTCTCATATTCCAAGATTGTCAAATTCTTTTTGATTGAATCATTTAAGCCGTCTTCAAATCTCCTGCACTTATCTTTCTCCTCTTTAATAATATATCCAGCATAATGAGAAAGCCTTAGGAACTTTTGTTGATACTTAGAAAAAGTTAAAAACTCTTTTTCTTAGCATCACAGTAGGCAGGTGGAACATACTTCATACGAAACTCCTTAACAAAATCATTACAAGTAAGGACTGCAGGTTTTACCTTGGCATTTGGAACACTTACTCACCAACCATAAGCATCCTTTTGTAATAGTGAGACAACATACTTAAATTTTGCAACATCTGAACACTCCAATTGCTCAAACACCCTCTCCATGCGTTCCAGCCAATGTTTAGCATCAGTAGGATCAACAATACCTTCAAATTCTACTCCACCCATTTTTCTTATTTTCTCGAAGTTTATCCCATTAGGATCATGCATCACTTCAGCCATGTGGTGGAAGAATTCAGCCATTTGTCAGGAAGCATGATTTATAACCTAAGTACTACGGCTCATTTGAGGATGTGGGATAACTCTTACACCTTGGTTTCCCACTTCAGACCCACTAGTGCGGGGACGTATTGATTCGAAAGATGTTCGCCAACCTCTTCTAGTGCACAAGGTTGGGAATAATAGTTATTTGATCCTTCCTATGTTGCTTCCATAAGTCTATTAGAGGAAGAGGCCATAATTTAATTCCTTCAAAAAGGAAGATCACATTGCATTAGGGCCATGTACATGATGCATATGCACTCTATAAGCACTAAAATAATATTAATCATGTAAATAGACAAATAACATAGCTTGGATGTTCTACAACATAGACAAGTATACAAGTAATTCACATCAAAAGGTCCTAGAATCACAAGTCTGGGCGTTGATGCCAACACTTGTGGCAACCCTCGTGACAATCTGGGTTCACCTAATACTTACTAAAATATTAAGAGTTTAATGCTCAACATATTAATCGTAATTTAATAATGAATCCAAAATAGTTAGAGGTACCGGATTTTGTGTGATAAGTAGTTAAGTTGATTTCGGGTTCCAGTTTCTAACATAAGCAACTTCCAAAATGATTTAATCTAAAATCTAGTGAGATTTTTATATATTGCCCATACTATTGTAATACATGCTGAAAATTATTACCAATGTTAAAATACAAAGAAATAAAATTTACTAGTTATTGTTTATACAATCACCTTAAAATAACTGGTATTTTAATATAGAAACAAGCTCGACAGCTCCAATTCAACTAAACAAGCAAAAACTATAAGTTACAAACTATGGTTTCATATTTACACTAGCCTGTCAAATTTATACATACATATGCAACAGAAGAATCATGTAATGTCCCAAAACTACTACGATATATATGTCTAGATGCAAATGCAATCTACTGCACAACTCCCAAAATTTATCTTCAATGGTCATCCTCAAGCATCCTATCGGGTATCCCCAACGATAGAAACAACTATCACTAAGCCTGAAGCTTAGTGGTATAAAAGCTAAAAGTGGAAACCTTTAAATTACTCAATTTACCTTTCTTAAGCCAAGGCAACACAAATACAATAGAATAAGTAGACCAAGTGAACAAATAGATCAACAGTATCAAGTATGACATTTAAAGGTCTAAGTGTCAAGAGTTCCTGGAAGTATCTTTATAAGATAGTCAAACAACAACTTCACCCAATATGTATGTCATGCCTTCACACCAAACATAATCAAGTATCAAGAAGGGTTGAGGCCCTATGTCAAGAAAAGCTAAAAACCAATAATCAAGAGAACAAAGAACCATATTAAGAGTGGCTTTCTAGTTCGTGCTTAAAATGGACTGCTTCCATACTTAGAATGAACCAAAAATCCACAGTCAAGATGGAAATTGACCCGAACAAGACGTATGTCAATAGTTACAAGGTCACAGCCACAAAAAGGACAAAGTCCACACGGATGTCATGTGATCAGACAATTCGTACAAATGGGCGAATTAAGCAAGCTCCTTGTAAGTCTCAAAATATATCAACACAACCATATAAAAAGGACAAAAACATAGCTGAGCTGCCAAGAGAATATTCAAATGTATCATTAGGTAACAAAAGCACAAGAACAAGTTTTTACACGAACCTAAACCTTTTAGCATGCAACAGACCCTACCGAGTTCAAGTCGTGGATCAATATGACATCAATTTCTTCAATCAATTTCTTTAAGATTGTACAAGAGTGTGAGCACCTTAATACTCATTTAAAATTTAGCACTTTCAACTAGTAAAAATTAACAAGATAGATACTAAAAGTGAGCTTCATTTCTAGAAATCACACTCTTCTCAGCAGTTTTACTGCCTTGCAACGTAACTAAATTTTGAATTGGTAAATGGAAAAACTAGGCTTTTTAGTCTGCATAAGAACTGTAGGTGTATGAATATAGGTTGTAGAAAATCAAGAATCACTTCAAAATACCCTTTGAACGAGAATTTATAATCGAAATACTAACAGCACACCCCCAGGGATTCCTATGTCAAAACTCTGGACAAAACTTGTTCTAACTTGCGTCTACTGTTTTGAATCCATGACTACCAAATTAGATTCCAACATAAACATAAGATTTATAGATACATGTCTTGGGGTTTCAAAGAACAAAAAATCGTCACAAAATACAACTCACACATCAAGATATGATTAACATACTAACGGTAGTACATAAAAGGCTTTTCTGACAAAAAACTGGCTAGAACTCTCACTGTGTTTCATCCCCTTTTTGGATACCATACAAGCTCATTCTGAATTTCATACGAAACAAAACATTATAGGTATGTGAATTAGCTTTCCAAAATGTACTTACACACTAAAAACACAGCTATATACAATGAGATATTCCACAATTACTACACACTATGCAATTTAGAAGTAGAATTCAACCACTTACCAAAGGGTAGGGGATTTGTTAACTTTGCTCCATGTAATTGATTTCTTTCATGTGTTTTTGTCAAATACAAGGTCATTATATATTTTATAAGGTTTTATATGGTCTTGAAACCGACTTATTTTGGGGGAAATCTATTTTATGTTAAAAGCAAGTTAAAAGAAAGCTATCCAATAAGGTGGCTGCCCAAATTTCCTTTTTCTCATTCCTTATTTTCTTACTTACACATTAATATTTATTATTAAGGCTTGTAAAAACATATATATATGCATAAAATTAAATAAATTGCACTAAAACAAATCCTCCCTCATTCCTTTCGATGATTCAAGAAAACCAATTTGTCTAACGACACAAATTCAAGTCAAAGAGTTGTGAAGTAGCGATTGATTTATCTCAAGAGAATACCTTTTTGAAAGTGAATACATAATTAATAATAAGGTCATTCAAGAGGATTCAAAGAGGCATTTTTTGATAGACTCTTTCCATTAAAGTTACAGGAATCCAAAGTATAAGAGTTTATAGACCTCAAGCAAGGGCACATAAGCGTGAGGGAGTATTCTCTCAAATTCACCAACCTCTCCAAGCATGACCCATTTATGGTAGCGGATCCAAAAGTTAGGATTAGCAAATTTATATCTAATGTGTCGAAATTGGTCTCCAAGTAATGAAAAACAGCTATATTTGTTAAAGAAATGGACATCTCCTGCCTAATGACCTGTGCAGAACAAATTAAGGAAGAGAAGTTGAGAGAGAGGTCAATGGAGTCATAGAGAGCTCAGATGGACAGTGGTGGGTTCTCCCACCAAAGGGTTGGTGGCCATGGTAAATTCCAAGGTGGTCACAGACAAATGAATCAAAGGTCATCCAATACTCTTCCTCCCAATTTTAACAAAGATAAGGGGTCCAACCTAAAACCTCAAGGTTCCTTGGGTGCATAAGCTTTTCCAAGTTGTGCAAAATGTGGAAGGCTCCATAAGGGTGAGTGTTTAGCCGACTCAAATGCATACTATAAATGTGGCATGCCCGGCCACCATCCAAGGGATTGTAGAAGTAGGAAGGAACGACCACAAATCCAAGGTGGATAAGCACAAGGAGCCTCAAGAGCTAATAGGTTTTATGCCCTTCATGGCATCCAAGAAGTGAAGGAAGCCCCAGATGTAGTTACCAGTATGTTAAAAGATTATGATTTTGATGCACATGCACTTTTAGATCCAGGGGAAAATTTGTCTTTTGTCACACCATTTCTTGCTAACAGATTTCATACATGTCCCCAAAATTCTAGTCAAGCCCTTTAAAGTTAGCACTCCGATCAATGCATCCATTGTTGCACAAAGAGTCTATAGAGGTTGTCCCATCTCTATCATTCTTAAATTATTCCTTGTGATTTGGCAGAGCTTTCCATGGTTAATTTTGATGGGATACTTGGGATGAATTGGTTGTGTGCTTCTTAGGCCTCTATAGATTGTCAGACTCATACTGTCAAGTTTGAATTTCCAAATAATTTTACTCTTGAGTGGAAGGATAGTAGTTCTTCATGTAAAAGTTGATTTATGTCCTATCTCAAAGCCTGTAAAATAATTTTCAAGGGGAGCATCTATCATTTAGTGAGGGTTAGGGATGTCATATTTGAAAGTTCATCTCTTGAGTTGGTCCTCATAATCAATGAGTTTCTTGATGTGTTCCCCAAAGAGTTGCCCGGTGTCCCTCCAAAAAGGGTGATATAGTTTGGCATAGATCTTTTGCCTTACACTCAACCTATATCAATCCCTTCTTGTAGAATTGCTCCGACGGAGTTAAAGAAACTAAAGGAGAAATTGAAGGATTTGATAGAGAAGAGTTTTATTAGACCTAGTAGGTCCCCATGAGGTGCCCCGGTGCTATTTGTGAAGAAGAAAGATGGGTTAGTATGAATGTGTATAGACTACTGTCAACTCAACAAAGTTACTATCAAGAACAAATATCCATTTCTAAGGATTGATAACTTATTCGACCAATTGCAAGTGGCTAAACACTTTTTAAAAATTGATTGCAGTCTAGATATCATCAATTGAGGATAATGGAATATGGTATTCCTAAGATAGCATTCAAAAAAAGTTGTGGACACTTTGAATTTATGGTGATGTCATTTGGTTTAACTAATGCACCAATAATATTTATGGACCTCATGAATAGGGAGTTCAAACTACCTTGATATGTTTGTAGTGGTAGTCATTGATGACATTTTAATCTATTCACGGGATGAACAAGATCACAAGGAGCATTTGAGGGTGTTCTTACAAACCTTGAAGGATGAGAAGTTGTTTGCCAAGTTCTATAAATGTGAGTTTTGGTTGAAGGGGGTCGTATTCCTTGGTCGTTTATCAGGGGATGGGATAAAAGTTGATCGCAAAAAGTCGAAAGTGGTAAGAAATTAGCCTAGACCATCAATCCCTATGGATATTAGGAATTTCTTGGGTCTAGCCAAGTATTATAGACGATTTGTTGAAGGGATCTTCTCTATCTCATCACCATTGACTAGGTTGAATCAAAAGAAAGTGAAGTCTGTGTGGACGAATAAGTATGTGAAGAGCTTCCAAACTTTGAAGGATCGATTAATTTCGGCTCCAATCTTGACCTTATCGGAGGGTACCGATGGGTTTGTTATTTATTGTTATGCCTTACGAATTAGGTTGGGTTGTGTGTTGATGCAACATAGTAAGGTGATTTCCTATGCTTCAAGGCAATTAAAGGTGCATGAGAAGAACTATCCAACACCTGATCTTGAACTAACAAGCGGTCGTGGTATTTGCATTGAAAATTTGGCACCATTATCTACATGGGGTCTATGTCAACATATTCGTCGATCATAAGAGCCTCTAACATGTGTTTACACAAAGAGACCTCAACTTGAGGCAAAGAAGATGGTTGGAACTCCTCAAAGATTATAACATGAGTGTGAAATATCATCAGGGTAAGGTGAATGTGGTAGCCGATACACTTAATAGAATGTCCATGGGTAGTGTGTCATACCTTGAAGATGATGGAAAAAGGAAGTTGGCAAAGGAAGTCCATAGGCTGGCTAGATTGGCAGTAAAGTTAAATGATGTCAGCAATGGTAGTGTGATGATATTAAATGGATGTGCATTATCATTGAGTGAGAATGTCAAGTTTAAGCAAAATCTTGATCCCACCTCGGTTGAATTGAAGGTCTTGGTGAAGGAAGGAAAGATAGAGGTCTTCTCACAAAGGGGATATAGGGTACTTTGTTATCAAGAAAGATTATGTGTGTCGAATGTTGACAAATTGAGAAGTTTCATATTGCAAGAAGCTCATAATTTCTTCTATTGCATTCACCCCAGTTCCACCAAGATGCATAGAGACTTGATAAATGTATGTTGGTAGAATGGAATGAAGAAAGATATTGCTAAATTTGTGGTCGAATGCTTCAATTGTCAACAAGTTAAGGTTGAACACAAAAGGTTGGGTGACTTGGCTTAAGATATTGAGATCCCCACTTGGAAGTGGAAAAAAATCAATATGGACGTTGTAGTTGGGTTGCGTAAGACCAAGAGGTATTTTGTCTTCATAAGGGTGATAGTGTATAGGATGACGAAGTCGGCTCATTTCTTGCCAATCAAAGAAACATTTGGTGCCGAAGACTCTGCCAAATTATATATCTGAGAATTAGTGAGGTTTCATAGGGCTCTAATGTCCATTATATCGAATAGTGGGACTGAATTCACTTCTCACTTTTGGAAATCATTCCAAAGAGGTGGTGGTATCAAAGTGAAGCTAAGCACCGTCTTCCATCCTCAAACCGATAGACAAGCCAAAAGAACACTTCAAACATTGGAGTATATGTTGAGGGCTTGTGTATTGGAATATAAAGGAAGTTAAGATGATCATTTACCTCTAGTTGAGTTTGCCTACAATGATAGTTTTCATTGAAGCATTGAGATGACTTCATTTGAGGCTCTATATAGTAGGCAGTGTAGGTCACTTGTTGGATGGTTTGAAGTTGGTGAATAGCCTTGATAGGACCAAATTCAATTATGTATGACATGGAAAAAGTGAGACTCATAAGAGAAAGGTTGAAGATGGGTCAAGTAAATAAAAGTCATGTTCTGATGTGAGGAGAAAGGACCTTGATTTTAGTATTAATGATTGGATCTACTTGAAGGTGTCACTCATGAAGGGTGTGGTTTGATTTGGCAAGAAAGAGAAGTTGAGCCCTAGGTATGCAGTGCATTGCAAAATTGTGAGAAGGGTTGGCAAGGTGGCATATAAGTTAGAATTGTCATTGGAGATGAATATGATCCATCTGG
The DNA here is from genome assembly GCA_026153255.1 of Solanum medicagineum. Lineage (NCBI taxonomy): Eukaryota > Viridiplantae > Streptophyta > Magnoliopsida > Solanales > Solanaceae > Solanum > Solanum medicagineum. The sequence continues at coordinate 12,781 of JAPFFP010104722.1, forward strand.
TATTGCATGTGTCAATGTTGAGGAAATTCATGAGGGATTTAAGCTCCATAGTTCTATCGGACAATACGAGTGTCGAGGAGAATTTGACTTATGAGGAGGTTCCAATTGAAATTCTAGACTAACAAGTGAAAATGGTTGATAAACAAAGAAGTTGCATCCATTAAGGTACTTTGGAAGAATCAACAAGTAGAAAGCACAACTTGAAAAGCGGAAGCGGATATGATGAAGTGATATCCTTATCTTTTCCACTATATTCAAGCCTAAGATTATAAGTTAACCATGTCTACGGTGTCACGTCATGTATTTCAACCCTTTATATGATGTTGGGTGCATACATACTCATTGTAACATGTTTTGTTGGTATTTGATACATAAGTTTGAGATTTTATGAAAATGATGTTTAAGTTATATTGATGCATTTATGTTAGGGCTAAAAATTGTCTTATTACTCTTTGCAAGCGTGTCTTTATTACATTTAGGGATAAATGTTCCCGAGGGAGAAATTTTGTAACACCTCCCAACGTGATTCAAAATGGTCTTATAATAGATTCCTCAAATAATGCAATTTTTGTATGTTTTTTGACAAATCCAAGTTTGTATTCTTGATCAGGAGGCAAATTATGTGATAAAATTATCTTCTTTGATTTCTAACCGTATTGAAAAATAATTTTTTATATGATTTTGCACTTTTCAGCAGAGTACGCAACCTCTTCATAGAATGATCTTAAATGCTTATGATACCAAATTTTAAAATTTATTTATTGTATCTTAGTTTTTCCTTTTTTGTTCTTAATGACCTGACTTCGTTTTAGAAGTTTCAAATGATAATTTTTTTTTTCTGTAACTAAGATGATTCTTCAGTTGAATATTTTGACATATACACTGAATTGAATTTTGAATGTAAGTCATCATGACCTTGATTTTTGGATCGTGAAATATAATCTTGATGATAGTGGTCAAAAATTTTAAAAATTTGAAGCCTTTGTTATAATGTTTATAAACACGTAATATAGAGTGCAAAATCAAAATTCTGAGACCCTTGTTACAAATGACTAATTGAATATTTATGAAAAAAAAATCTAGAAACAGAATTTGTATCACACCAGTCTTTCACTTGGTTGTGAAATTTGCAAGTGTGTATCAATCGATAAAGATTTTAGATTTATTGTGATATGCGAACTAAAACGTCTATCTCATTTTTATCCTATTTGATCATGATTTCTCTTACCCATATTTCTAGAGCTAGATGGGTCGTAAGGCACGACATTGATTCCGATGATTTATTTCAGAATCTTTCAAATTTAATTGTATTTATTGATTATATCTCAAAAATGTAATTGTCGAATCACTCATCCACTTCTTCGAGATTATTTTAAATTAACACAGATAGTCCAACACTTGTTGACTTGAAATCAAAAATTAGAAGAGTTTTTCTAATTCTTGGTAGTAAAGTACTTGAGATGTCTCCTTAAAATATGATGGGACATGCGCCTCTTTGCAAATAATGCTTATGACATGTGTCTCACTATGGAGCATTATATTTAACGTACGTCTATTTGGGGCATTGTATTGCATTTCACATATAAGTTCAGGTACTTCAACATATAATTAGATTATACATTAGAATTTACATATTCAGCTTTTGGTGATCTCCATTCTCCAACTAATTATGCAGCAGGCCATATTTATAATTGAAAGATAGTACAACATTTAGGAAATGTCATCCTTCATACTATAGATTGTGTTTTAAACTTGAAAACCTCTTTAAGATCATTCCGACATATTTTTATTCGTGCCCCACGTAGATGATTTTAACTTATATCATACCTACTAATTAAGTGAGTAATGATGCAACGAAATGGGCATTAGTTATAATGTTTCAAGTGATATATGATACAAAGTAACTTGACAAGTTGAAAAGAACATGAGAAGGAAACATCCTCCCATGTTTCTAAATTCAAGTATGTGTTGAACTCTTTTATTATGAAAATCTTCTGGTAAATATTATCCAAAAGATATAGATCTCATATTATGAAAAGAATTGTGTTACAGCATGATTTATTCTAGTTGTAAAAGGCCTTATGATGATTAAATTTCTTTTATTGGATCATTCAATTAGTTATAATTTGGGATAGCTCCAATTACATAAAAAAAAGACTGCCTAAATTTTTATAAGTCCGGGATCAGAGACTTGTTAAGGTTGATAAGGTTATTAATGCGATAGACATATTTTGGCTAATAAAAAGAATTTGCACTTATCTAATATCACGTTGCATTTGATGTAGGTGTGAAAGGTGCTAGAAGATCCATTTAATGGACTAAATTTAGTAATTTACTATATCTTGAGGAATAAGATACATACAATATAGCGTAAACATGATTCAAAGTGAAAGATAACGTAACACTCTATAAATTCACACTAGATTTGAATCATTAAATTTTGTGCAACTTGATCCAAATTATAAAAATCTTATATGATTATGTATTGGAGTTGCTATCAAAACATGTGGCAAGTGTACAAAAAAATTTAAAGTTGAAAGGAATAGAGATGAGCTCGAAAGCTAATATATAGTCACACAGATATATATATGCAATATTATGTGTTGCATATCCAGTCCAAAAGCAAGCAAAAGTCTGTCAAAGTTTCAATCTTTTATTTTAATATGCAATTGAATTGAGATCGCAAAATGTGATTTGTCTAGTTATAAATATGCAACGAGGATTAGTGAATAGTGTACACAAAAATCTTATATAAATTCTGAATGGTCAAATGGAGGTGAACAACATCATTACATTAAATAAGAGTTGAAGAACGCTCATATTAATGAATGCGAATAAGCTAACAACTCATAACAGGCCAAATGGATGTGACATTTTCCTCTTAAAATACAGCTCCAACAATAGTGTGGTTAGATATGATTTTTCTTTCTCACTAACTGTTAATCAAAATAGAATTGTGAAACAAAGATTCAATACCAATTGAAATACATAAAGAATGAATTTTAATTTTTTGTGTTTTTCAATCAATTGATGAGTTAAATAGTTGAAGATTTAGCAAGCAATAAGATCCGAAAAGATTAATAATTGAATCAAAAAAATTAAAAAGTCAAGTGTCACTCAATATTTTTATACTTGTTAAATTCAGTTTAAATTCTGATCCAAACTCTTAAATTGCAAGACGTACGATTTTTTCAAGATGCTTAAATTTGTTTTGGAGCACAATGTTAAGGATATATTTATTATACACGCATCACCAGTCTTTTTCAATTCAATAATTATTTATACAACGTATCATCAATCACTTTCTTTTACTAATTTGTAAACGATCAATCAACTAAAAAAATGATAATACTTATTAAGAGTAGAACAAAAGAATGGTTAGATAAAATGTATGGCTCTTCTTAATTTCTTCTGTTAAAATTTTTTATCGTCAATCGTTAGTGATGGTCGATTGGAGGAAAAGGAATTTTAGCCCAAGATATTTGATTCTTGAAATAATGATATATATATATATTCTCCAAAATTATAATAAGGGTTCATTTGGAAAGCATTCTAATAATTGAATTTGATATAATCAGGGGGTAATTACACTGTCTGACATGTTTGGTCAGTTATGTAATTATTTGATCAGTAGGTAATTGAGTGTAATTAATAGGGAATAGTTACATTCTTCAATTCTCGAGGGGGAGAGGGTGTGAGTTGATATTGGTAATTACGGTGTAATTACAAGCTGGTACTTTAAATTTCTTTCTTTTAATTTTATTTTATTCTTTTAAATGTTTTTTATTTTTACTATTCCAATATTTTTAAATTACGTTTTATTACTTCATGTGACTTCATGTAATTTTTCATATAATTTTATTTATTTATTTAATTTATATTTTTTTTATTAACATGATTTTGTTTGTATCCTAATTCTTAAATTAAAGTAGAATTCATTATTGGTCATCAATTTATGTTTTTTCTTTTAAATCATATTTATGTACATTATATTGAAATTTGACATAAGAATATTATATTCAATTTGTTATTTTTGAATTTAGAGTTTATATTATATTTTAAGTTTATTTGTTTTAGTAGTATTGACTTAATATTTCACATTACAAACTATTTATTTTTTAGTTAAATTTGAAATTTTTGCAAATATTTTAAAAATTTTATGACATTATATGTAAAATATAATATTTTTGTCAAACATGCATTTCATGATGTTCATAGAAATCTTGTATTTTAATTTTTATGATTAGTTCAATTAAAATAAAAAACCAATTTGAAAAGTATAAAAATCTTTTCTTATAATATTAATTAACAACATATGTTTATTAAGTATAATATCTTTAAAAGACAATATATATTTTGAATATTTAATTTAATATATATTTTTTTTTTTAGATAATTTAATTTAATTTTTAAAATTTAATATAACTTTATAATTATACTTGTGCAATCAAACAATATATATATAATTTATACTACAATTATATTGTAACAGATAAACAGATCAATATAATTACCAAATCATATAACTATTAAATTATTCTCTACATCCTTTTTTAAAAGATTGAGCAATGGTCACTTGACAGCTCAAAGTTATTATAACCACTTATCTTAATAATTTGAAATAGACCCTCTAGAATATTACAAAACTTGAATCATTATTTCAATGCTTTTTAATGACTCTCCTCTTGTCTTCTATTGGTCTAACATAATCATTCCTTGTACGGGCACATTTAGTAAGTCATCATTAAAATGAAACCTAACGACATTCTCTATCAAATTAAAAGTTGAAAATTGACATAATTGTCCATACCTAGTTGTCAAAACTAGAAATGTGTCCAACATGCATGATTTCTAACTCTCACCTAATGTATTGTTTCTAATAACAATAAATGCATGCAGAAGCTGAATTTCCGTATTAACATATTTTATACATAAGATGGGAATTAAAGGTCCATTGATAGTACTAAATAGAAATTAGCAGGTTAAACTCATCATATCTCACCATTAAAAATTTCCATTAATTGTACTCTGGAGAAATAAAAGCTGAATTACTGGTAACATCGCCTAATTTTTAATTCTTTATTTATTTTTATTTTTTTTGTTTTCTCATCCAGTGCTCTATATCTGCATTGAAATCTTACTAGATTTACATTCACTCTGAAAAGTCTCATATTAGAGATAAAACACTTCGTAACAAACGCAACTCAAAAACTTCTGATCAAAGATAAAGAAATACTTACCACTCTACCAGAACATTTATACAACATTGATTTCCTGAATCACTCTATTTGGTTAACGAAGCAGAAGAATGAAAGATATTTTTGTTTCTTTAAGATTAATAAACAATCACAGTAGAGGAGTATACTATGTTAGTATCATTAATTTATGAGTAGTCTGTGAACACAATGTTAGTTATCAATTATTTTCTGCCTTGTATCAGTTGATTTAAAAAAACTATTATATCCTTCATCCACCATAAATTATTACGTTGGTATCTTTTTTGGTTTTGATGGTAAATAAAATTGAGCTACGGTATTATTTGGGGCTTCTTAAAAGATGTACAAATCCTAAAAGTTACACAACATCTTAGTTTACTTAGAAACTAAACGTAGAAAAGCATGTGAATTTTTGACATTAATTTTTTTCCAAATGTCATGGTAAATGCTTTAACTTCTCACGTCAATATTGTTTACGTCAAGCTAATAATGCAAGATATATTTTTTTGTAATATGCTTAATCATGGCCGGTTAAGTGGTATACTTATTTATTACTTAGAGGTGAAGACCTGACAATTATTTATCATCCAGCGATGGCATGAATGGACATGTCACAATCAAGTTGTGTGGATCACTCTACAGTGATGGAGCAAAACCCAATAAAGGAGCTTCACAAAATCATATTTTATGCAAATCTATACTCCAAGTAGGTTGTTCATGATTCGATTTGAATCGATTATTAGTTAAAATCATAATCAAATTACTTTAATTGATTTTAAAATTTCTAAAATCAAACTAAACCAAACAAAAAAATAGCCATCGGTTTGGGTTTTTTCTCCAATTTGAGAGTAATAAATTTGTTGAGCGCATATACAAATCTTAATAGACGTAGACACTTAATATATGAATAATCCACCGAAGCTATTGTGGATTCAATTAAGCAATAGTATTAGAGTTATTATTACGCGAACAAAGTGGCTTAGTTAAGTAATACTAAAGATATTATACACGAACAAAGTGATTTAGTTAAGCAATAGTAAAGTCATTATACACCAAAGATCAAATCTTTATAGAAAAAAAGCCAAACTCAACAATCAAATAACTATCTGAGGGGATACAAGAGAATTATATACCAAAACACTAATAAGAGAATTTTCAAAAATAAATGATAGAGCTAAAGATTCAAGTTAATTAAAATCTAAAAAAATATTTATATATCATTTATAAATATTATATAAATAATTATAAAATTTATATATATAATTATTTGGTTCGACTTGGTTATTTTTGTGGATTTTTCAATAAAATCA
>JAPFFP010104733.1:0-19305 GCA_026153255.1 Solanum medicagineum
ATTGATAAGTAGTAAATGTGTTTTAGGATTTGGATTAGTGCCTAACCGGCACTAGTCACGGCCCCGGGGTCGGGTCGTGACAATACAACTGTTTCAAACGAAAATACAAAGCTTCCTGACAGAGTCTAATACAATGCCTAGAACACAAAGCAATAAAGGGAATTTCAGAAGATCCACGGCAACTCAATGTCTGAGCCTCACCACTAAGATCAGGATAGAAGGAGAATAACTCTGATAGAGTGACATCAACTACCCTGTATGGGTCCCTTTGTTTGATCTACAAGGAGAAAACAAAGTAAGGGTGAGTACACTGAAATATAATAATAGGTTTAACTGACTAGGTAAGAGAAATTGAATGCGCATGTAATAACTAAGAGTCTCTACCACCTGCATCACAACGTAAATACACAATATAAACATAAATAAGAGCAGTAAAAGATAACAAATACAATCAATGAAGCAAGATATATGAAATATATAAATGCAATGGCATTGCAGGCCATGTATGAGGTGGAATCACGATTGTCGACGTCGCAGGGCAGATGTACACATCTATCATGCCGAAGCTACCATATAGAACCTGGGGGTGTCACAGGCCATGTACTCAAATATCTCAGGACGTCGCATGCTATAAACAGAAGTATATCGAGGCATCGCGGCTCCATACTGAAATGTCTCAAGATGTAGCAGGCCTTATACTTTAATGTTTTTTATGTATCATAATATCTCAAGAGGTATAGATGCAATAAGATGTTTGCATACCAATGCAACCATTCAAGTTTGTGATATGCACATACCAATGCAACCAGTCAAGTATGAGATGTGTACATATCAATGCAACCATTCAAGTATGAGATATGTGCATACCAACGCAACCATTCAAATATAAGATATGTGCATACCAATGCAACCTTTCAAGTATAATATATGTGCATACCAATGCAAACATTCATGAATATATATATATAATAGCAATATAAATGATAAATTATAGGTACAATAGCCATCACATAAAAAGGGCTATGTCAAGTACCCTAACTAGTACCACAATGCCATTAATATGTCTCATTTCATCACTCTCTAATCAATAGTCAGAATGTCAATGAAACTTGACTCCGCGAGTCCCCAAGTAAGCTCATAAATCTCGATTTATCACAAATATCATCAGTTTACCACAACACTATCCAAATCCTATCACAAGTCTTATATTATCACAATAATAACAAGAATTATCTCAATTCTCATGATTTCATCTCCGTATATCAATAGGATCGCCATTTATTCAAATTTTGACACAACCAGATCATATTTCCATCAAAATTCTATCATATCATGTCATTATCTCAAAAATCAATCTAAATATTACAATTATCATAGGTACATGTCCAATAACTCAAATCCAGTCCCAAAAAGGTTAGCCGAACCTACCTCAATGCCGAACTGCACTCGAACAAGCTTTTAATCAACTTAAACCTCCAAATGATCTCTGAATCGATGGATCGCTATCAAACATAGATACTACGCATAAAGAGATGAACTTTGATACTCATATTGACACAAATTAGGCTTAGGAGCAAAATGGTCAAAATTGGATCTAAAATTCAAAGTTCTTGAATTTGGTAATTGACTTAAAAATCAGGTTTTGCACTGAAAATGGATTTTGTTTGTCAAAATCCCACTAAAATCGAGTTCAAATTGAAGGAGAAATCATCATTTAAAGTTTTAAAATCATAGACTAAAAATTTCCAATTTTGGACATTCAAAATTATGAAATTCAAGACAAAATCAAGATAAAAGTCATGAAAAATTAATTAGAATGATGTTAGAAACACTCACCCAAAAGAATTCTCCAAAGTTCTTCGTAAAACATTTCCCCAAAAGCTTGGAATGTTTGAAAATGGAATAAAAATGGTGGCTCTCAGGTTTTAAGAACTTTACAGACATAATACACTCCACGAACGCAGATAAAGATCTACAAAAATGGGGGAGAAAAATACCAAAGACCTCTTCGAAAGCAAAGAAGGAACAAATGACCACCCTCTACAACTCTGCGAACATGGAGATCTTCACGTGAATGCAGCGAATAGGTACACTAAACCTTTGGGAATGCGAAGATTCTCCCGCGAATGTAGAGAAGTAATTAGATGCACCAAAACTCAGATTTAACAACATAACACAACTATCACTAAAACATGGTACAGAGCCTCGAAACTCATTCAGAATCAGAATTTCACAAACCAAATATGTATCCATATCAGAAATAGCTATTCGAACTCAATAGAATAAACAAAATTCGATTCTGAGGTCTCCCCTCGATACAATTACCAATGCAAGTCAAAGAAACTAGTTCAAAACTCAAAATACCAAAATTGCCCTCAACAACTCCAAAACGAGACCATTTTTAGTGTTAGTTTCACCATCCAGAACTACTAAAATTGTCAGAATTTCGATCAAAGCTTCAGAACTCTGAATGTTGGTCAAAGTCAAACTTTGGCTCCAAAAACAACTAAAAATGCAACTTTCGGCCTAAAAACTTTATTATAACTTCGAATTATTTCTGTAACTTCTCCTAGACTAGATTCGACGTTCGGAAGCTGATGGAATTAATAGATTTCTGATCCAACACCCAAAACTCAAAATGGTACAAAAACTCACTTTAACAACTTAAGCTTCCAAAAATACCAAAGCTCATATTTTCAACTTTAAAACTCAAGATTTCAATTCCAACAATAAAGATAGTTCAAAATGGGTCAAAAGCATGAAAGGGCAAAATAATAATTTTCACAGATAGGCTCAAAAATGACCAACTAGGTCATTACATCATTCACTTCTAAAAATAGTGCTTCTCCTCCAACATAAAAGAATAAGGAAGTATCTGGAGCCTCAAAAAGGCAAGGATATTTGGCCCATATATCTGACTCCAACAAACTCCCAAGTAGCCTCTTCAAAAGGATGGTGCCACCATTGAACCTTCACTAAAGGTATATCATTTGAACTCAACCTTTGAAACCTGTCTATCCAATATAACTACCAGCTCCTCCTCTACTGACAAATTTGGACCCAACTCAACTGAATCATAAGAGATCACATGGGACTCATCTGGAATGTACTGGCAGAGCATGGAAACATGAAAAATAGGATGATCTACTGATAATCTAGGTGGCAAGGCCACCTCATCAACTCTTTTCAAAATCTCAAAGGGCCAATAAAATCTAGGACCGAACTTTCCCTTCTCATCTGGAACCACCAATAATGTTGTTTCAAATCATGGTACATCTCTGGCATACTAGAGTGGATAGAATATCTAGCACAATGGGCCTCCTCTAATATCAATCTCACTCAATCCCCTACCTTAGGCACACAAACTCCTCTGTTTATCCTCAAAACACGTCAGAATCAAAAGCAGCCACCTTGGCTTCACCCCTCAACACTTCATCATGAATCAACCCAATCTAGTATCCATAAATTGATGAGCACATATCTCATTAAGCAATGAAAATCTAGGTCCAACAAAGGCTAAAATGCTATGAGGAGGGAAAATATCCAACCGAACCATCTATTTAGCAAGTGACTAGACCTCCAAAGCTAAGGACCTCTTTTTAGCCCTCAATAGTGCCAAATTCCTCATACTAGTAGCCTTCCAGCTCATAGCATCTGCCACCACATTCACCTTGCCAGGGTGATATAGAATAGAGATGCCATAGTTCTTTAGAAACTCCAACCACCTACGCTGTCTCATGTTCAAATTAGGCTGAGACAAGTGTATTTGAGACTCTAGTGACTGGTCAAGATCTCACAATGCACCCAATAGAGATAACGTCGCCACAACCTCAACACAAGCACTATCGCAACCAACTCCAAATCATGGGTAAGGTAATTTCTCACATGCACCTTCAGTTGTCTAGAAGTATAAGCTATCAATTTCCCTTATGCATAATATACCTCCTAAACCCACTCCAGAAGCATCACAATACACCACAAATGACACTCCCTCTTCAGCCAAAGCAAGAATAGTATGATGGGGCAATAACCGATCCATGCCCAATATCATATCAAAGTCAACTATATCCAACAATATCAAGTTAGCAATAGCATCTCTCCTCATAAAAGTCACAACATAGCCCCGATACACCCAATTCATCATGAATGATTCACCTATCGAGGTGGAAACAAAAATAGGCTCGAAAAGAGGCTCACACATAATATCAAGATCCTAAGTAAAATAAAATAACACATAAGAATAAATAGAGCCTGGATCAAATAAAACTGAAACAAAATGGTGGAACACCTGAACAATACTTTTAATATTTGCATGTGGGCCTTCACGAGCCCTACCTCCCACTATACCTCGGCCTACTCTGGTACCACCTCTCATGCCCTGAGAGGTGTCTCTAGCTGCTGATGTGGGGCTGGACGAGCTAGCTGAGATCCTGAAGCCTGGGCAAGAGGTGTATGATGAGGACAATGCCTGGACACATGCCCAACCTTATCACAAACGTAACAAGCTCCAAGGACACTAAGATAGTTGTCCTAAAAAGCCACCACGTCTGGATGCACTAGAAGGGATATCACGACCTATCTGAGTAGGCTTAGACCTGTCACCACTGTCAAATGTAACGATGGTTGCATGGACGGCCCGACCCTAATGGCCCAGCCTTTGAAACTCTCCATCTCATGATGGAGCTCTACTAATTGGTTGTGCTGATAGAATCTCTTCCGGCCACCCTGTCTATTATGTCTTATATGCTTTATTATACGAGCATGATTCACCACACTCTAAAATATGCCCTCAGCTAGAACCAAGGAAGTTGTGGCCTCCTAAAGATACCCCACCAATCTTTTGGCAAATCATTGAATCCCCTCGAACTTCGTAGGGATACTAGACAAGACATATTTGGACAATGCATGAAACATGGCCTTATAGTTTGATAGTGATATCGAACCCTATTGAAGTCTGTCAAACTCGTCTCATCGACTGTCTCAAAGGTTTTATGGCTCGAACCTCTCTAAGAATACCTCTGTAAACTGCTCCTAGGTCATAACTAGAGATCCAATAGGCCTATAAGACAAATATGACCTCCACAACTCCTTAGCTAGGCCCATGAATTGGTAAGAATTATAAGCAACTCCATGTGGCTTGAGAATGGCCTAGTTACACCGCTAAACCTGACACTCCATTAAGAAATCATAAGCTCTGTCACCAGGTATACCATTAAACCTTAGGGGAGCCAATCGTACAAATCGCTCAAAACTCTTCTACTCGACAGTGGACATAGAAGGACTAGTAGTAGATGGTGCCATAAAAAATTCAAGCGGCGTAATAAATAGAGAAATAGACAATCCCTGAAGTCGTGAACTAGAACTCAGCCAAGATACGTGAGGCAAAATCTTAGAAGTCATAGGATGATCCAATAAAACTGAGGAAAGACCAATATGAATCATGGTTGCATCAGCTGGGGCTATGTTAGGACCAACCGGTGTTGTAGGAGCTGGTACATTAATAGTAACTAGGGTAGGAGCTCCCTCTAATCTAGCCAATACACGAAAAAATGGGTCCTAAAATAAGGGTGTAGTATTAGGGACTGGAGATGGTGAGACATAACTGGTAGGCCTTTCTGGCTTATACTCAGCATCTGGGTAAGCCAATCTAGTTTGTCCTATGAGCGGAGATGCCCCTCTAGAAAGTCCTCGACCCATGGCCTTATTAGGAGCCCTGCCTTGACCATGAGTAGGAGCCACATCAGCTGGATCAGGCTCTCCCACTGATCATTGGGATATAGTAATCAACATCTGTGTGAAACAGAGATGATTAGACACTTTCAAAACATATTATATGAAGAAATGCACGAATAAAAGCAACATGAAAGCTTTTCCTTTCAAGTGCCTCATAGCCTCTCGAAGAAGGTATAGAATTCTACATACCGATTCGCGAGACTCTACTAGACAACCTGCTCTTCACTCACAAGCCTAACAAACCTAGAGCTCAGATACCAAATTTTTCATGTCCCAAAATTGAACCGTGACTAAAGAAAATAAAATAAAGCAAAAGCAACCACAACATGATACGAAATCCCAAAACCTGGAGTTATGAGTACAAGGGCACCTAAGATAGTATGAATGAGTAAATACAACTATCTCAAATGAAAATATAGAACTGTCTGATAGACTCTAATACATTATCTAGAATAAAAAGCAATAAAGAGAATCTCAAAAGATCCACGATGACTCGAAGTCTAAGCCTCACGGCTAAGATATAGATAGATGGAGAATAACTGTGATAGAGTGAGATCAACTACCCTATATGGGTCACTATGCTCAATCTGTAGGGAGGAAACAAAGTAGGGATGAGTACACTGAAATTGGGTAAGAGAAATTAGATGTGCATGTAATAACTAAGAGTCTCTATCACCTGCATAACAAGGTTAATATACAATATAAACATGAATAAGAGCAGTAAAAGGTAGTAAATGCAATCAATGATGCAATGCATATGAAATGCATGAATGCGATGGTGTCGTAGGCTATGTATAAGGTGGAATAACTGACATCGCAAGACCGATGTACATATCTATTGAGCCAATACTACCAAATAGAGCCTAAGGGCATCGCAGGCCATGCACTCAAATATCTCAAGGTGTCTCAGGCCATAAATAGAAGTATCTCGAGGCGTAGCAAGCAACGTACTAAAGTGTCTCAAGGTGTCGCAGGCCTTATACTATAATGTCTCAATGTATCATAATATCTTAAAAAGGTAAAAATGCAATAAGATGTGTGCATGTCCATGCAACCATTCAAGTATGAAATATGTGAATACCAATGCAATTATTCAAGTATGATATATGTGCATATTGATGCAACCTTTCAAGTATAGGATATGTGCATACCAATCCAACCATTCATGGATATTTATATAATAGCAATATAAATGACAAATGATAGGTACAATAGCCATCATATAAAAAAGACTATGTCAAGTGCCTCAACTAGTACCACAATGCCATCAATATGCCTCATATCATCACTCTCTCATCAATAATCAGAATGTCATTGAAATGGGACTCCGCAAGTTCCCAAGTAAGCTCATGAATCTCAATTTATCACAAATATAACCAATTTACCACAGCTTTCCAAATACTATCTCAAGTCTCATATCATCACAATAATATCCAGAATTATCTCAATTCTCATGACCTCATCTCAATTTATCAATAGGATTGTCATTTACTCAAGTTTTGGCATAACTGGCATCTAATTTATGGGAAAATTCTATCTAATCATGCCATTGCCTCATAAATCAATCTAAATCTTATAATTATTACATGAACATGTCCAATAACTCAAATTCAAGCCTAAAAAAGTTAGTCAAACCTATCTCAATGCCGAAACTGCACTCGAACACATTTTCAATCAACTCAAACCTCCAAACTATCCTTGAGTCGATGAATTGCAATCAAAAATAGATATTACGCATTAAGAGATGAATCTTGATACTCATATTGACATGAATTAGACTTATGGGCAAAATGATCAAAATTAGGGCTAAACTTCAAAGTTTTCAAATTTGGAAATTGACTTGAAAATCAGTTTCTACACAAAAAATGGAGTTCGTGTGTGAAAATTCCACTAAAATTGAGTTAAAATCAAAGGAGAAATGATCATTTAAAGTTTTGAAATCATAGACTAAAAATCTCCAATTTTGGACATTCAAAATCATGAAATTCAGGACAAAATCAAGATAAAATTCATGGAAATTAATCAAACTAATGTTAGAAACACTTAACCAAAAGAATTCTCCAAAAGTCTTCGTCAAAGAAAGAATTGAAATGCATCGTGGCTCTAAGAAGGCAAAGGCATGTAATGCTCTTATAGATAGGTTGTGGAATTAGAAAAGGAAGTGGATAGCAGATTGTTGTCCTTTTTTGTCTTTTTCTTTCTTTTTTTTTTTTTTTGCATTTGGTGTACTGAAGTTGGTTGTTGATGGTAATAACAATTTACATTTTTATTGCCGAAAAAAAAATCTCCCTAAAAGCTTGAAATATTTGAAAATGGAATAAAAATGGTGGCTCACAAGTTTTACGAACAGAACATAATACACTTTGTGAACGCGGATAAAGATTCGCGAACGCAGAGGAGAAATGTACCAAATACCTCTGCGAACATGGAGAAGGAACAGGGGACCACCATCTAGTACTCCGTGAATGCAGAGATCTTCATGCGAATGCAGAGATCAAGTACACTATACCTCTGCGAATGCGGAGAAGTAAGTAGACGCACTAGAACTCAGATTTAACAGCATGACACGACTATCACCAAAACTCGATACAGAGCCTCGAAGCTCATTTGGAATTAGAATTTCACAAATCAAACATGTAACCATACCAGAAACGGCGATTCAGACTCAATGAAATAATCTGAACTTGATTCTGATGTCCCCTCGACACAATAACTAATGCAAGTCAAATAAACTAGTTTAAAACTTAAAATACCAAAACTGCCCTCGGCAACTCCAAAAATTGTGACGAGACAATTTCTAGCATAAGTTTTTTAATTTGAAACTGCTAAAATTGTCAAAAATTTGATCTAAGCTTCTGAACTCCGAATGTTGACCAAAGTCAAACATTGGCTTCGAAAACAACAAAATGGCAACTTTTGGCTTAAAAACTTCATTTTAATTCCAAATTCAGTTCTATAACTTCTTCTAGACTAGATTCGATATTTCAAAGCTGATGTATTTCTGATCTAACACCCGAAACTCAAAATGGTATGAACACTTGTTTTTCAACAACTTAAGCTTTCGAAAATGTCAAAACTCATATTTTCAACTTTTATAACTCACGATTTTAGTTCCAACAATACAGATAGTTCAAAATAGGTCCAAAGTAACTTACAAAAAGGGCAAAATAATAATTTTTATAGATAGGCTAAAAAATGACCAACCAGGTAATTACACCACAACCGGTGAAATCTTACACTGGTCATAAACTTGTTGCGAACCCGATACCCAAAGGTCCAAAAATCTCACTTTTTACGTTTAGTTGAATGTCACAACCTGGCTTCACATGCCATGATGGTGCCTACCTTATCCCTCTAGATAGGCAAGCCAGCCCTTAACTAAAACTGCTAGTAATGGGGGTGGGGCAGAAAGTAATCAAAGCAGAAACAACTGCTAATGTAACCAAAAACGAAAATAGAGTTGACATTGTGTATATATACAACAACTGCAAAACACCCTTAGGAGCTAGAAGTCATTTGTATAGAGCTATTATGGATACGATACAACTCAATAAGTCCTAATACATACACATACAAGTCAAAATAATATACAAGGTAAGTCCACTACCACAAATGGAGATTGGAAATATCCAAGAACACTTAATGCTCACCACAAGTCTTCAAATATGAAAACAATCACAGGGGAAATCAACGTTGTTGGCTCATGGTGGGAACTGTATCATAAAAAAGATGCAGAGTATAGAGTGAATACTAGAAATATGATACCTAATAGGCATCATAGGCCACCTGAGTAAGAATTGTAAATAAAGTAGGGATAAGTTAGAATATAACTCTCCAAGTGGCTAATCACAAGAATCGGATAAGCATGCAAGTATATTTGGAGGTAACTGGTAACTGGACAATGGTGTAGTGATGTTCGCAGGTGTAAGACTCTACTGTCTATGCTTGTATACCCATTGGGCCCTCATAAGCCCAGAAGATACACCCACACAAAATGATAGGGGAAAGAGAGGTATATAGGTGTAAGGTTCAATAGTGTCAAGTTTCAACTACCTTTAAAGTAGGATTACCATTTTTCCCTTTCACTAAATTAAAATATGATTAAATATTTAATTAAATACCTATATTTTAATTATATTCCATGAATGTATTATAATTAGTGGGACAAAATATGAAATTTGAGGTGTGCAACATTTAAATTTCATATTTTGTCCCACTTATTATAATATCTTGATGAAATATAATTAAAATATAGGTATTTAATTAAATATTTTTCATATTTTGTCCCACTTATTATAATATGTTGAATTGAATTTTGTATAATGGGTCATGATTCTGATATTCTAAATTTTTTTGTTTACATTATTATGCGTTGATTACTTTACCAATTTTTTTTTATCATATGCTTACATTTTATTGTTCTATATATTATTTTTGGTAATTTGATTAGCGCATTCTATTTCTTTTTTATTGTCGTTAAATGCTATGTAAGACTTTTTCTATTATTTGTTATATCTTCTTTACTATTATATTTTCTTTTCATAGATATTTGAAAATAGTTTCTCCACCTCCAAGGGGGATAGTGTGAGTTGCCATGTAAATCATTGTTATGCTTAGATCAAAGTTATGTTTTTGGATTTGAATGAACACAATTAAATAACAAAAATTGAGGATAAACTATTGAGACATATTCTCTTGTGTGTATGAGTGTCAATTTTGACTTATGATTTGTAATCTCTACTTAAATTCTTTTCTATATTACTATTTTGAATACTGGTTGATATGGGTAGTGGGTTGGAATTAACTTATTATGTCCTATTTGTAGTAGAACTCTATTTTATATTTACTCTTGTACTTATCATTTATGTAGATATATGTTGTAATTTCCCTTATAAATAATGGAATATAGAATGAAAAAGCTCACGGTTTACCCTTCACTTTGTCTCTTTCATCTTGGTATCGGAACCCTAAACGGTGTTCGTTGGAGCCACAAAGTTCCTCATCCCAAACCACTTCCTCCGCTCAAACCTCTTGAATCAGTCTTCTCTTGGTCTTCTAACTCCCACTCCGACAATTTTAATGTCAAAGATTTTGTTCCTATTGAATTGACATATGTCAATTACCTCACCTGGAAGAAAGTTTTTCGCACAGTTCTTAAAAGTCACAACCTTCTTCCCCTAGTAGATGAAACCGTTCAATATCCTCCACCCAAACACACTGATTTCAGGCTATGAATTCAATGTGATACTATTGCATTAAGTTGGATTATGGCTACCCTTTCCCTCGTTGTTCATTTCATACTTTTAAACTATGCATGTGAGACATCTAAACAGTCTTGGGACACCTTAGCCTCCCTATATTTAGATCAAGTGTCTTTCTCTGTCATTCACCTCATGTCCAAATTTCAAAAAAGGTTCTCTTTCTCTGGAAGATTATCTTCAGAAACTTCACTGTATTGTCTGCCCTCTTAGGGCAATTGGTAACCTGTAACCGATGATGATTTAGTCACTCAAGCTTTGCAAGGATTACCTCCATCCTATCAGAATTTTGTGCCTGGACTAAACTCTACAGGTACACTTCCTTCCTTCATTGCATCACGACCTCTTCTTCTCACTGAAGAAGCTCACATTAATGCACATACTTCTGAAGAGTCAAACTCGTAAACTGCTTTGCTAGCATGTGCTCCAGGGAAGAGCACTTCTACTTTCTTGTCATACATTAGCGGAAATCAATCCGCAAAAGGACACTCCAATGGACGAGGCTGTGGAAGAAATAACAAAGGTCAATATGGTTGAGGTCGAGGATACCAAAACTCTTCAGGGTCTGGTTTCCATCATCATTCTCGGCGTCCTTCCCCTGGTAACAGTATTTTGGGTAAAGCTCCTTTCACTCCTGCTAAATAGTGTCAGATTTGTTTTCACTATAATCACACTGCGTTCGAGTGTAAAAACAAGTTCAACCATTCCTTTGTGGCTAACAACATTCCTCAATCATTTACTGCCATGAATTTGGAGGAGGTTCAACCAACAATTTAGTACCTAGACTCTGGGGCATCTGCGCACATGACTCGTGATTCTTCAACTCTACTGCTCACACTCCTATAAGAAAATGTACTTATAGCTACGAAATCTACGCTATGAATTTGAAAATCGTAGGTATTATTTAGCAATAGCCACCAAAATTTAAGTTTCGTAGCTAACTAAAAATTCATCAAGTTTCTTAGCCACAAAGATTAAATTGACAAAGCTAAATCTTTATTTTTGTCGTAATTGTTAACAATTGCGGCAATAATTATCTAACTAACTACAATTTTAGTGTTACAATAAATCATGTAGCTAATGATAGGTTTTTGCGACAAATAAAAGTGATTGTAGTAATAGTAACCATTTAACTACAATAAATTATTTGAAACAAAATATTGTAGCTAAATAAATATCTCTGCTTCAAGTCATAGAAAATTGTGGCAACAATTAAATGAATTAGCCATAAATTTTTTGCTATAATTAAATTTTGTAGCATGTTATTAAATTTCGCCACGAATTTAAACTTGTCATAGCAACAACCTTTTAGCCACAAAAAATTATTTAACGAAAAATATATAGCTAAATAAATAATTTTATTTTAAGTTGTAAAAACTAATGACAACAATTAAATGAAATAACCACATGTCTTTTTCTAGAATAAAATTTCATGACTAATTATTAATTTTATCATATCATAGTAATTAATAATAACCTTGTATCCACGATAAATTATTTTTTTTTAAAAAAAATTATAGGTGAATAAATATTTTCATTAAGTTATAAAAGTTGTGTCATATTAAAAGGTACAATCATAAATTTTTACTACAATAAAATTTATAGTTAATTATTAAGTTCTGTCACGATCTTGTTGAAGCTAGTTGGGGCAATAGTTACCTTCCATAAGATATAATTTAAAATAAATATTACAGCTAAATAAATATTTTTTTCTACTATCGAAACTTCTGACAATAATTAACTTAATAATCATAATTATTTTCGTGATAGTATGTTATAAACATGAGAGAAGATGAATATCGCAACACAAAGATGGAAGAAAACAAGTTTTACAGTAAACAGTGGGTGTTAATAATATATTTTTAAAAAATTACATTAAAAGCTATTATTGACTTATTTTTAAATTATTTTTTATAACCAGAATATTAATTAATATGGGTATCTGATAAAATACTCATGTCAATCAATATTTTAATAAATGTAAAAATTTTACAGTGGCAAAGTAAAAATGAACGAGGTAGTAATACATTTAATATATTTGTTGTTTAAATTCCATAATTAGCAAATTAATTAAATAATTTATCAATTGAAAAAAATTGATAACAATAATATAGTTTATTATAAATTTAACTGATGTTAGACTAAATAATACCTATAACTATTTGTCGTGATCAAACAATCTAATCATAGATTTATTATTGTGATAAAAAATTTAGCTCATAAATATTTTTTATTATGATATGATTTTTTTCTTAACAATACTAATTTTGTATAATTAGAGGTGTTAATCATTCGATTAAGTTGATTCAATACTACATGTCTACTTGTAAAATTCAAATGCAGTTTCAATAAATTAGTGATTATCTTTAATTAATTTAAATTAACTAACTATATCGAGCTTAAATATAACTTCAATAAATTTTGTTGAAATTTAATCATGTTCAATGCTTTCAGTTGCATCATAATAATATCTTTATCGATCTAATGTGATTGGAAGTATTAATTGGTCAAATCAATTTAATTTGATTACAACATATTGTACCAAACAATATATATTAATGAAATAATAGTTTCTTCTTGTTCAAATTCGATTCAATTTTATACACAGATATACATGTAAGTTTCAAATATAATTTGAATAAATGTTACACTTATACATTATACTGCTCATTTGTTTATATTTTCAATATGAGCTTTTCCGTATAGTATTTTTTAAAACATGTTTTATATTATTTTACTTGAGCTAAGAGTTTTTAGAAAGTATTCTCTCAATAAATTGTGATTATATAGTTATATAAACATCTAACTATATATATACACACACATACATATGTACTCTTAACTGATATTCTCCTTACAAATTTCGATTTACACAATATATATATATAAAAAATTTCATTTTATATGACCGTACATAAGAAAGTCATTCTCCTCGTGATGGTAAGGCCTACGTACGCACTATCCTTCCCAAATTTTACATAATGAGATTTCACTAGATATATTGTTGTTGTTGTATCATCATATTTTACATCGAATTGCTAACGAAATTTTCTTAGTTATAAATGACCAATTAACATGATAAAGTTTTAACTATTTTAAATTCATTTAAATTGTGATTTTATGATTTAAATATTATTTAATTAAATAAATAATAATTTTTTGTTCAAAGGATTAGGAGGAAAATTGATTAATTCACAAAAAAAAAAACTCCTCTAATTTATCAAAAACTAATGAGTTATATAATTTTTTCAAAAATAATAAATACTTTATAACACAAAAATCAAAATGAAAGTAAAAACATTTCCCTCTCATTATACTCCTATATATAAGTGAACAGCATAAGGGACCAACACAGCATAAATGAATAATATCAAAAGCAATTTAACGTGTACGGTGCCAACACTACATAAATGAATGGTACACAAAAGCAATTTAAGTTGTACTATTTTATTCTTTTCATAAAGTAATTTAAGTTGTAGTATTTTATTTTTTCCAAAAAGCAATTTAAGTTGTACTATTTTATATGTCCAATCAATATTTTTTTAAGTTTTTTCACATTGTTTTTTAAAATTTATAGTGGTTTGACTTTTTTCGACAATTTCCATAGTTAATAAGGTTAATGTTTTTTTACTACTTCAATGTATAGCAATATAGATTCAAATTGTGAGATGGCTTGGTGAAATATAATTTTTATTATTTATAGTGTATTTAAATCTTATTTATCTTTGAGAGAAAATTATTGATATTTTAATATTCTTTAAGATTTTTGCAACTGAAATTCATGTGAAATTCTTGCAGGAGATCATTAATGTGAAAGTATTGTTAGCTCCACTTCTATATAGGTGAATTCCATCTAAACATGTACTTGAGCATGAGACATGACCCCTCTAGCTTATTTATAAGCCAAAAGGAGAGGATGAATATAATAATGATTAATTGTACCGGACTCAATGCAAGTTGAACTACATATTCGGCTGATTTGGAAATGACTAATTGGACCAAATTCAATGTAAATTATATTATTTATCGGCTCACCTTATAAATTACATTATTTATTTTCATTCATGCTTTTTTCTCTACATATTTACTTGTTACTACAAACTTATTTCGCTAAATATAATATTTAAATTGTAATGGTATTGCATAAACATAATTTTAAAACCAAGCAAGTTGGGCCCGTGCAGTTTTCCCTTAAATAAATTATATTATTTATTTTCATTTATGCTTTTTTCTCTACATATTTTACTTGTTAGTACAAACTTATTTCCCTAAATATAATTCTATTTAAATTGTAATGGTATTGCATAAGCATAATTTTAAAACTAAGCAAGTTGGGGCTCGTGCTCTGCACGGCCATGGCCAATCTAGTTTTATACCTAACTAACATATTTCTTTTCCTATTTTAATATGTTAAAAATCTTACATGATTACCACTTAAAAGGAAGTACAATAACTCTAAAATTTTAGTTTTTTCCTATTTTAATATTTATATCAATTTCAACTTTTGTTTGTCATATTGCTTGTAGGTATGTTCATCTTCCTTTCTCTGTCTTTTTTTTTTTTTTGGAACTTCATGCTAATTCGTCTGATTTTTCTTTTCTTTTTCACTTTATGTCACTTTCATGAGTAACTAAACACTTTTCTAGTTAATTTGGTATATTAGGTTTTTTCTTTTTTTATATTTAATTAGATATTGTTTCAATAGGATTAACAAGAAATAGATATGAAAGGATTAACAAGAAATGATTGAAGCTCAAGGTCGACAATCAAATTATTCTCTAACTGTAAGTAGTTTTTTTCCTATATATATATATATATTTCTTCATATATCACTGATTTAGTAAATATGTATTTTTTAAGAAAACATTATATTCAAATTAAATTGAATATTGTATTGTGTCTTGTTCTTATGAGATTTTTAATTTTATTGCAGCTTATGGAGGAGTGATGAAAGCATTATGTCAAATTTACAGGGACAAAAATTGCTACTTTTTCTTGTAAAAGAATATACTAGTGTAAAATAATATTTTATCATTTTGAATGACGTTGTTAAACCTTTTGTTAAGTGTTTTCCCCAATATATTGTATTTGTTACATAATGTTATGTATTTTGTACTAATTTATAAATTTCATGTCAAATCTCAACTATATTATATGGATTAGTAGCTACAATTTTTTGAATTTGTAAGAAAAAATATATATAATTGCCACACAAATAATAGTATGTATATATATTTATTTTCATAGCAAAAAAAGAAAATTAGCTACAACTTATATCTTGTGACAATGAAGTGTGGGATTTTAGTTATGAATTTTTGAATTTGTAGCTATACATAAATTCCTATAATTGTCACATACAAATGACATAGCTAAAAAATTTAATTTTTCGCAGCAATTTTTTTAAAGCTACAATGATATATATTTCATGGCTAAAGGTAAGAATTTTTAGCTACAATATGAGAATATTTGTGGTAAATATATTAAGTTATACCTATGAATATTTTAAATTTATAACTAAATATAAGTACTATTGCCATGAGATTAAATATAGAACTAGCCACCAAGTCTATATTTTTATTGCAAATAAATTGAATCTTTTGCTACATTACCACACCACGTGGCTACTAGAGTAAAGATAGCAACAAATTTTGTTTATCGTCGCACAAGGATAAAGTAATTTGCTACTAGTATATTTTTTATGGCAAAAAATTATTTTCATTAAAGCTACGATTAATTTTATTTTGTAGCTATAAGTACAAATCCTTAGCCATGGATCATGTAAAGTCCGTACCTAAATATTAGCCACGCTACATCTTGCTACGAAAGCTACGAAACAAAATATTATAGCTAAAACATTTAGCTATCGAAAATTTCCTATTTAGCTACAATGTGTTTTATAACTGTAAGTTCATTTTCTTGTAGTATCCTTATTTTGATTCTTCTCAAGTTATGGTTGAAGATGGTACTCTTCTGCCTAATAAATCCATTAGTTCATCTACTCTTCCACCAACTTCTAAGCCTCTTCTCTTAAAGAACGTTTTATTTGTCCCTTCCCTTGCTAAAACTCTACTTTCTATTCAACGCTTATGTGCCGATAATAATTGTTTTATTCACTTTATTGACTTTGGTTTTTTTGTTAAGCACATGAAGACCGGAACAACATTGCTCCGATGTAACAATTCTGGGTCTCTTTATCCTTTACATGTCACTCCATCAGGCTCCTCCATCTTTGGTCTCTTTGCTAAAATTTTGCTTGCTTCTCTTTGGCACCAACGTCTCGGACATCCTGCCCGAGAGTCTCTTAGCTCCTTACTTTCTAGAAAATTGATTAGTAGTACTTCATCTCTTAGCAATAGTTCTTGTAATGTTCGTCATTTGGGCAAACAAACTGATCGAATGTCTTTTTCATTATCAAGTAATAATGCAAGTTCTCCTTTCGTTTTAATTCATTCTGATGTATGGCATGCTCCTATTGTCTTTAATTCTAGTTATCGTTATTATATTTTAATCCTTGATGATTACACTAAATTCTCTTGGGTTTATTTGATGTGCTAAAAGTCTGAATATTTTGACAAATTCAAAGAATTTTATACAATGGTTAATAATATATTTCACACCTCTATTTCTTTCAGTCCGATGGAGGTGGTGAATATGTCAACAATAATTTTAGTTCATTTTTCAAACAACAAGGCATAGTCCATCGTCTTTCGTGTCCTCACACTTCTGCTCAAAATGGTAGGGTTGAACGAAACATAGACACATTGCGAATGTCCTACGCTGTCTTATTTTTCAAGCATGTAGGTTTTTTAAATTCTGGGTTGATGCTTTCTTGTATGTTGTCTCCCTGATTAATGTTAATCCACTTCCAGGGCTGCGTTTTAAATCCCCCTTTGAACAACTCTATGGTCGTGTGTCTGATTATAATTTGATTTGTGTATTTGAATGTCTCTGTTATCCCTTTGTGGCAGTTGGTTCTTGCTCCAAGTTTCAACCTCATTCAAAGCCTTGTTTATTCCTCGGTTCATCTGATAAACACAAAGGCTTCAAGTGTATGGATCCTAGTTCAAATAGAGTTATCATCTCTCGTCGTGTTAATTTTGTTAAAGACTCTTTCCTCTTTCCATCCTTTCCTACTGCGACACCATCCTCACTCAAATCTACCTCATCGGCCACTATTTTAGATAACTCATCTACATCTTCTCACTTCCCAATCCATATCACACGTTCTGGTGTAGCTTCACCTACACCTAATTATGTTCATACTACTATCCCTGATAGTACGCACCGACTCCCATCTAGTAGCAATCTTCAAAACTCTACATTCCAGTCACTTGATTCTAGTGAGTCTAGCGATTCTTTCCTTAAAGCTTCCAATCCATATTCTTCGGCTTCTACTTCACACCTTATGCAGTCTCCTTTTACTCAATCTCCAGTTAATACCTTAAATTCTTCTTCTGAACAGATTGCTTTATCCCAGGCAGCACCACAAAAAATTCGAACTTCCTTAGGTAATATTAGTGTGCCTAACTCCACTTCAACCACCGTAAAACCACATTCTCATCACATGCTTACTCGTTCTCAAACTGGTTCCCTCAAACCATGTCTTCTTCCTTCTTTGCTAGCTTCGACTAGTTCCATTTTATCTGAACCTACATCCTTTGCTCAAGCTTCTAAAGATCCTCGTTGGATGCAAGCCATGACTGCTGAATTTTGGCTCTTGTCCAAAATCAAACTTGGACTTTGGTACCTCCTCAGGCAAATGTAAATATTGTTGGCAATAAATGGGTGTTTCGAACTAAATTTTGCGCCAATGGCTAGGTTGACAGATTTAAAACTCGATTAGTGGCTCAAGGTTTTTCACAGCAGCCCGGGGTGGATTATTTTGAGACATTTTCTCCTGTTGTCAAGCCTAGCATAGTTCGTTTAGTCTTATCTTTAGCCCTTCAATAGAACTGGTTCATGTGTCAACTTAATGTATCAAATGCATTCTTACATGGTAAGTTATCTGAGACAGTTTATGTCACGACCCGACCCCGGGGCCGTGACTAGTGCCGGTTAAGCACTAATCCAAATCCTAAAACACATTTACTACTTATCAATTCTACAGAAAATCTGACAGAGTTTCCTCTGTTTTACTGACTAAGCCACCTGCAAGAAAACTCAGCTAACCCAGAACAGATATATATATATGTATGCACACCAACATTCACAATGCAAAAGCGGGCCGACAAGGTCACCGCTGCGGTCCTGCCGCCTAATCAAATTCACACTACAAACAGACTCTGAACATATACAGACCCATACAATGCAACCC
>JAPFFP010104744.1:0-19304 GCA_026153255.1 Solanum medicagineum
CTAGTCAAATAAATTATTACTATTTTAATTTG
The DNA here is from genome assembly GCA_026153255.1 of Solanum medicagineum. NCBI lineage: Eukaryota > Viridiplantae > Streptophyta > Magnoliopsida > Solanales > Solanaceae > Solanum > Solanum medicagineum. The sequence goes on from JAPFFP010104744.1 coordinate 33, forward strand.
ACATACCAACAGTAGTGAAAAAAATAATTTTAACATCACATAATGGTTTTCAACTTAATATATACATACTATTTTCATAATAAGGTACTTAAAAGTATACGAAAATAACCTCATTTAAATAAAATATCTTATTATAAAAAATTTAGAAATTAGGAGTAACTTATAATTAAATTGTCGAAACTCCCCGCAATAAATCACCTCCCTTCACCTTAATAAAACTCTTAACTAATATTATGTAAACAATATATATATATATATATATATATATATGTATATATACTCGTATGCTAATCTTTTCTGAAGGTGTGCGTTTGAGGCAGAATGTTTCTGCCTTATATACAACTCCTCTTACAACTTGACAAGGATATCAATTAATAAATAAAGGAATTAGTGGCATTGCCACTTCAATTTGTTAAATGATAATGGAAAAGGAGTGGCCATCATTTCAGTGGCAAAGCCACTCAATTTTTTTTTTATATAAAAGAAATGATATATTATCACCTCCTAATGGAGCACAATCACAGAAATGTAAAAATAATGCATCGGTCATTACATTTATATTTTTAAAATCTAATAATCTTAGATTTAACCAATCATGATGTGCTTGTGGAAAGATGACTAACTTCAGGTGGTCGTATCTTTCTTTTAGATTCTTCCACAATTATATGGGATCTTTTATTGTCATATAGTGTAATTTTAATCACTCGTCAAGACGGTGACGGTGAAAAATCAAAGCTTTGACACAATTTTGACTAGATGTTTTATTGTCATCTTTAATGGTGTCATCCAGACCTATTGATTCTAAATGTAGTTCAGCATCTAGTGCCCAAGTTGAATAATTTGTTCCAGAAATATGAAGGATAGTAAATTCAACTTTTGAGATAGTAGACATTTTTAGAAAAATAAAATCCTTACCCTTTTTACCTTTTTAAACTAGGTTCAAATGGACAGAGCTTCATGTTGATAACGTGTTATAAAATTAATCTAGAATTGACTAGAATAAATTTAAGGAGAATTAATATCTGGAAAACTAAGGAAGAAGAGAAAGTTGGAGAAACTATTATTGCTCTGTTCTGTGTTTTTCTTACACTACGATTTGTTTACAATTTCGTAGGCTATTTATAGCCAAATGAGGAGAAGACATTATAATTGATGTGGGACCCACAATCCACTCAACTCATCCTTTTACCGTTATAATTGCACGCTTCATGACACTTTCTTTATTTTTCTTTACTTATTAGTTTTTTTTCCTTTGTTTTTTGCCTTTTTTTATTATTCTTTTTTTGAACTTCTATTTTTTCTCTTTATTTATTTTTAATTTTTTTCTTTTTCTTTTCTCTTTAACTTGTATTTTTTTTCTCTTTATTTGTTTTATTTATTATTTTTTTCTTTTTTCTTTTTGTTTATTTCTATTCTGTTAAATCTTTTTTCCATTCTATTAAATCATCAAATTAAAGTTTGCTTCTAAGACAAAAGTTATTATGCTTCTCAGAAGATAGACTTAGTGAAAATTATAAAAATTATTGTCATGAGATGCAACTTGTTATTTGAAAGTATCTGGAGACTAAGTCTTGACTCCAAGGCAAAAAATAGAGTATACAATAAATCAATACACAATTGTGGTAGTATCAATTTCCACCAATAGTGGGTAAGTTGTCATTTCGGAGTTCTTAGTCTAAGTTATACCTCTAAAACAAGAGTTATAAAACATCTCATAAGTTAGACATAGTGAAATAATGTAAACATTGAGGTAAGTGTTAGTCTTTTAAGACCTAAGCTATATTTTGGCTTTAAGGCAAAAGCTATTGCATTCCACATAAGTTACTTAATAAAAATGATGTAAATATTTCCACAAAACAGAACAAAATATTATAATATCAAGTCTTTCCTATGGGGCTTAACTTGTTATTCCAAATTCCTTGAGTTAAGAGGCAAGAGTTATATATATGATAAATTAACACTCAATGTAGTAGTGTCAAGTCGCACCATAGGGTGTAACTTTTGAAGTTCTTGGTTCATGTCTTGCCTCTAAGGTAAGAGTTATAGAGAATCTAATAAATCAAGATATAATATAATATAGCAGTGTTAAGTCCTGCCTATGATGCTTAACTTGTTGTTTGTAAGTCCTAAGACTAATAAGTTTTACCTCTAGACAATAGCTATAGAGTATCTCATAAAATATGTGATATCATCAAGTCTTGGCTATGGGGGTTAACGTGTTGTTTGGAAGTCCATGAGCTAAGAAGCAAGAGTTATAGAACATATCACAAATTAAGAAACAATTCAGTAGTATCAAGTCTTGCCCATGGGGCATAACTTGTGAAATTCTTGGTCTATGTCTTGCCTTTAAGACAAGAATTATAGAATATCTCATAAATCAATATGTGATGTGGTAATTTCAAATCTTGCCCATGAGGCTTTGCTTTTTATTTTTTGAAGTCTTTGGACCAAGAGGCAATATATATATATATATATATATATATATATATATATATATATATATATGTCAAGTCTTGCCCATGGGCTTTAAGTTATTAAGTTCTTGATTTAAGACTTATCTCTAAGGCAAAAGTTATAGAGCATCTGTTATATCAAGACATGATATGATAGTGTCAAACTTTGCCCTTGGGTCTTAACTTGTTGTTTGGAAGTTCTCGGGCGAAGAGGTAAGAGTTATAGAGCATGTAATAGTGCCAGTCTTGCCCATAGAGCAGAATTTGTAAAGTTCTTGATCTAAGTCTTGCCTCTAAGTCAAGAGTTATAGAGTATCTCATAAATAAAAATACAAGTCAACTCTTGTACATGGTACAGAACTTATTCTTTAAATGTCTTTGTGCCAAATATTACTTCTAAAATAAGAGTTATAGATTATCTCATGATTTTCCAAATCATATCATATATATCTAAAATAATAAATATGAATGTTCTTTTATCTTGAATCTTGACACTTGAATTTAGAAATTTTATTTAATTTAAATAAATAGAAAATATATAAAATAAATATTTTTTATAGTTCCATAACTAAAAAAGGGAAAGAAAAAATAAACATAAGAAAAAATAGAAAGAAAGAAACAAATAGAAGAAAAAAGCTATAATGACCTTGAAGGTCATTTCTGGTATTTTCAAACAAATTATCATTTTGCCCCTCTCGAAAGTTACCTTGGATCATTTTTGGATAAGTCCAAAAGTCTGACTTTGAAAATATCATAAAAAGTTGGAGTTTTTGCAAAAGAAAGAGTTTTAAAAGGTGTAAAGTTGGAAATTTCGAGTTTTGGGGTCATATTGAGTTTTGAGCGTCAGAATTTGATTCCGTTGGTTCCATTAGTTCTAAAATGATAAATTTGTTCTAGGAGAACTTGTAGAACTAAATTTGGAGTTAAAATAAGATTTTAGACCCAATGTTGCATTTTCAGTTCATTTTGGATCATAAGTTTGACTTGAGTCAACATTCGGGGTTCAGGAGCTTGTATCAAATTTTTGTTAGTTCTAGTAGTTCTACATGGTGAAACTAACGCTAGAAATGTCCTCATTGTAATTTTTAGGGGTTTTGTGAATATTTTGAGCTTTTAGGTCCAAATACTAGTTTAAACGATCCTTCTCGGGTTTTGGTCCACAGAGGTTCCGGATTCAAATTCTGACTGTTCCATTGAGTCCGAATCGTCATTTCTGGTAGGATTCTATGTTTGGTTTGAGTTCACAGGGTTCGAGAAGAATTTCCAAGTGTTTAGTTCTTGTTTTTATCTGCGCTGTGTTGCTGGTGCATTGTTGTTTCAAGTGCATCTGGCACTATTACTCCTCGTTCGCGCCTCATGGGCAACATTCGTGGAGATCCAGTAGCTAGACCTCCGCATTTGCAGGATGACTGCCACGTTCACGGAGGGTTAACCCAATCTGGTCTCTGCGTTCATGGAGCACTTTTGATGCACGAACAGTGTCTTTCTTTAAAACATGATTTTAACTCATTTTCACCATTTTTGACATTTCAAGATTCGTTCTAAGAGATGATTGATGTGTTTCCAAAATACAATACTTTTGATGCTCAAAACTTGAAATTTCGTGAATTCTCAAAGCGATGTTAGTGAGTTTGATTGTTTTTATGTTTGTTTTTTAGGATTATAAGATTTGACATGATTTTGGACAAAGTGCTATAGATGCTAAGTTTTTGAGGAACTACGAGGCACTCTACAGGCCATGGATACTTCCATGAGCCATAGAGAGGTTTCGTAGTTGAGATCTAGTGAAGGGCCTATTTTCTGAAGTTGCATCCACGAACTATCAGACGAGCCATAGAAGATTGTATGAGTCGTGGATTGCTTTTGTGCCTTGAGGATAAGATTTTGCCTAGTTTCTGAAGAGTTGTCAAACAAAACTCAATATGGGTCGTAAGTCTAATACGACTCATTGAAAGGTCTCGTAGAAATGAAACCAGATTTTGAAGATAGTAGAGTATGAAGCCCAAGTACGGGTTGTGGAACTTTGTACGGTCGTAACCCAGTCCGTGGAACCTCCCGAATCAAGTTTTTCTATTTTATTTTGGATTTGTATTTTACTTATTATAAATAGGTTTTTTAGGTCTTTCTGATAGAGAGACGCTCAAGAGAATTGAGAGACACCTTTGTGACTTCATATTTTGTGATTTTGGCATCAAAAACATTACTTTGTGATTTCTAGTGAATAATTTGGTATTTCTTATTCTTAATTTCATCAATCTGAGTGTTTAATTATATTATTCTATTCATGATTTTTCATCTACAATGATTATGCATAGCTAAATCCACAACTAGGGTTGTGAGAAGCACAACTAGGGTTGTGGGAAGCATGAAGAACTAACAAGGTAACACCGGATAATTTGTAATTCTTGAAAAGTGTGCATGCATATATTAATTAATTCTCTTGATTTTCATTGCTTTTTAACTGTGACCAGCATTAGAACCCGCGATATTCTTACTGACTGGATCAAGGTAGTGATGAATAGGAAAAGAGATTGATTAGCAGGATTCGATGTGATCCGTCTCGTCTAATCAACCAAACTAGATCAAGGGGAGGTTGTACTGGAACATTAGGTAAGGGTTAGTAATGTCACACTACGGGGATTGATCAAATTACGTAGTGAAATTTACCTCTCGCCTGGATCAAGGGTTGGGTAAACGTAACTTACTGTTCTGCATGATACACACTAGTAAAGATTATGATTATCTGGTCATACTAAATTAGGAAGTCATGGGGAACACATTACCCTAGTTACTTGATTCACCGGCTTCACAACACTTGCTTCTAGTTTAGGTTTTCTTTCTTGCAATTACAAAGCCGTCATTTTTGAGAGATGATTAGGTTAATTCATTCGACTTGCTTGCAATTATTCTTACTCTAGACCATGTTCCCTATTGGTTCAACCCTAATCTTGGTTAGGTTATATATCTTGACAATGACAACTTAAACCTTCAAAAAAGAGGTGTAGTTTGGGCGACGTCAAGATTTTGGCGTTGTTGTTGGGAATACAGCTGGTTTAATTTTAGTAATTCAGGAACTAATCCTTATTTCCCTCATTTTACATTTCTTGTTATTTTTATTTTGTTACAGCGTGTAGGTGCTATATATGCCCAACACTTGTAGTTGAGGCAAACCCTTGACTCTGTTTGACCCTGAGATCCAAAAGACACTGAGAAGAATGGCCCAGAACAATGCAAACAATGCTGCAAATGATGTAGTGAATGCAGCTCTAAACCTGAACAATAATAATAATAATCCACCTCCACTTGAGGATGCTAATCCACCACTATAAGATCTTCAAGCCACAGCTAACACATGGAATTAATATAGGCTTGATCCTATGGTAGTGGATGTCACTGGAGCTCTTAAGTTACCTCTATTACCAGATGACACAAAGTTCGTTGTTTCGAGTGGATTACTTCAAATACTGCAAAACCGAGGGTTGTTCGTGGGCTTACCGTCAGAGGATCCCCATAACCATCTTCACAATGCTATCTTCGTTTGCAAAAGCATTATGAGAAGTCAGAATCTGGCCATGGATGTTGTTGGGCTCTGTGTCTTCCCAATGTCTTTAATAGGTGAAGCAACGATATGGTTATCTAAGCTCCCACTGAGTTCAATCCCCAAGTGGGCGAAAATGCAGAAGGCCTTTTTGGAGAGGTTCTTTCCTAGGTGAAAGAACCTAAAAAGTTGAAGGATCAGATCAATAACTTCGAGCAAGTACTTGGTGATTTGAGCAGTACTACGTGGGAGAGGTTCACAAATTGCCTGAGGAATGTCCCTAGGCACAAGATCATTAATGATGCCTTGGTGGAAATCTTCTATCGAGCCTTGGATAAAAATAGCCAAGCTGTTGCTTGACACTATCATAGGCTATTCATTTCTAGATTGTCCACTTTCGACTATAGCTGAAAGATTAGAGAGAGTGGTTAAGACAAACCATGCATGGGGATGAGAGACAAGTCAACAACTAAAAACTCATTCTAAATCAGTACTAATTCAGTGTAGGCTAAGATAAATGAGGAGATGATACAAGAGCTTGCTTGGATTAGTACTAATGTGGGGTTTTTGATGAAGCAGAGCTAGGAACATGTGAATGCAGTAGCTCATCATCTCCGCGAGCACCCATATACGAGGAGCCTTACTATGAGGAGGAAACGTGCTTTCTCACCGATCAGATGGTGGGTTTCCGGACCAATGCCTAAGGGTCTAATCAGGACTATTAGCATTAAGGTCAAGGAAACCAAGGTCAAAACTTTAATAGGGATGTTGTTTTCAGAGACAATAATCGAGAAGGCTACTATGACAAGAACATGGGCTAGGATAGAGTTACTGATTGGGGATGTAGAGATGGTTACCGAAATGGTATATATGTGACACCACATAATTGAGACTCTGGTGCTAGTAGCTCTCGAATTAAAGAGATATTCGACCGTCTATTGAAGAAGGTTGACACTCAGGATGAGACCTTGAAGGGGATGAAAGCTGACATCTCTAGCATTAATCAGAAAATTGAGTCTCATTCTGTTGCTATCAAGCAGCTGGAGCAACATTTTGGTCAGATATCGACTCAATTAAACCAATATCAAAAAGTTAAATTACCCAGCAAGACAGTTCAGAAACCAAAGAATGATGGGCAGTGTATGGCAGTGACGACATGTGGCGGCAAGTAGACCATTGACTCTCCAATGCTAGTTGATGATAATGATGTTTGTGAGGAGATAGGTGAGAACAAGGATGCAGAGATTGGAGATTCTCGTGCAAAGATGGGGTGAGTGATGCAACAGTGACGCCATAGAAGTTGAAACTCATTCCTAGATCTCCCCCTCCTTTCCATCAAAGAGTTAAAACTAAGGAGGAGTAAGGCAAATTCCAGCACTTCATCTCCATGCTGAAGCAACTCTCCATCAACATCCCTCTCATTAAGGCATTGGAGAAGATGCTTGGATATGCAAAGTTCATGAAGGACTTGGTCACAAAAAAACAGATTGTGAGCCAAGAGCTCTCTCAAGAGCTTCAGCATAGCAGTGCTATAGCAACAAGGTCCTTAGTGCAAGAAAAAAAGATCCCAGAGCATACACCTTATGCTACACCATTGGAGATTTGGGTTTTCAAAGGCATTCTGTGATTTAGGCACCAGTATTAACCTAATGCCTCTTCTAGTGTTCAAGAAGTTAGGATAGGAAGCCCCTACTCCAACAAATATGCAGTTGTTGATGGCTGATAGGACATAACAAAGCCTGTGGGGATATTGTTTGACATTCTCATCAAAGTGGAAAAATTCATCTTCCCCATAGACTTTGTGATTCTCGATAGTAAGGTGTACTTCAAAGTCCCAATCATCTTAGGAAGGCTCTTCCTAGCCACTGGATGAGCACTAATGGATATGGAGTTGGGTTAACTCAAGTTCAAATTAGGTAATGATGAGGCCGTATTTAACGTCTGCCAACATACAAAGAAGAATGATGATGTGAAGGTATTCCATGTCATTGAGAGTGTTGATGAAGTGAAACCAGAAGTATCAATTGAAGAAAGACTAGGAATCGAAACTCTGGAAGTAGTGTTAATGAATTTTGAGAGTTACGACATCCCAGAATATGAGGAGATGGTAAAAGCCCTATGAGTATCTGATTTCAATAGACATCAAACTAAACTGGAATTGGACTTGAAAAATCAAGAGTCACCACGTGTTAGACCATCCATTGAGGAGACACCAGTGTCGGAATTGAAAGCTCTTCGAGCCTATCTAAGGTATGTGTTTTTGGGTACTAATAATACTTTGCCTATCATTATTTTTGGAGATCTTAATGATGAACAGGTGAATGCATTGATCACTGTACTCAATCACTTTAAAAGGGCTATTGGATGGACAATTGTTGACATCATCGACATCCTACCTGAAGTGTGCACTTATAAGATTCAACTGGTCAAGGACTATAAACCAAGTATTGAACACCAAAGGTGCCTCAACCCACCTATGCAAGAGGTTGTGCGCAAAAAAATCATTAAGTGATTGGACGCAGGTGTGATATATCCAATCGCCACAGTGAATAAGTGAGCTCGATCTAGTGTGTTCCGAAGAAGAGAGGTATCACCATGGTCCCAAATGCTAGGAATGAGTTGATCTCCATGCAACTAGTCATAGGTTGAGGGTGTGTATGGACTATAGGAAACTCAATGCATTAACTGAAAAGGACCACTTTCCTATGTCAATCATGGACCAGATGCTAGATCGTTTGGCAGGAAAAGGCTGGTATGGCTTTTTTGATGGTTACTCGGGCTACAATTAGATCTCTATTATTCTAGAAGACCAAGAGAAAATGACTTTCACATGTCCCTATGGCACCTTTGGATTGAAAAGGATGCCCATTTGGGTTGTGTAATGTGCCATTGACATTCCAAAGATATATGATATCCATATTCTCAGACATAGTCGAAGACACTATCGAGGTATTCATAAATGACTTTAATGTGGTTGATGACTCATTTGAAGATTGCTTGAAGTATTTACATGTGGTGCTTCCGAGATGTGAAGAATGCCATCTGGTTCTTACTGAAAAAGTATCACTTTATGGTGAAGTATGGCATTGTGTTGGGGCACAGAATCTCCATCAAAGGCATTAAGATAGATAGAGACAAAGTGGAGGTGATTGAGAAGCTTCCTCCACCCATCTCTATCAAGGGTATGAGAAGTTTCCTAGGCCATACAGGTTCTTACAAGCGCTTTATAAAGGACTTCTCAAAGATTGCACACCCTTTGTCCAAACTACTTGAGAAGGATTCTAATTTTGTATTTGATGATTAATGCTGGCAAGCTTTCGAAGGGTTAAAGCTAAAGTTGATATCAGCACCTACTATAGTTGCTCTAGATCGGTCAAAGCCCTTCAAGATCATGTGTGATGCAATCAAGGTTGCACTTGGTGTGGTGTTGGGACAACACAGAGAGAAGATTCTACATCCCATCTATTATGCCAGCAAAGCCCTAAATGTAGCATAGAAAAACTACACTATCATGGAGCAGGAGTTACTTGCAGTGGTCTTTGCATTCAAGAAATTTAAGTCTTGTATATTGGGAACAAAAGTCATTATACATACTGACCATTCATCGTTGCGATACTTAAAAGTGAAGGATGCGAAATCGAGACTGATCCAATGGGTACTTCTTCTTCTTCTTGAAGAGTTTGACTTTGACGTGATTGATAGAAAGGGGACTAAAAATCAAGTTGTAGACCACCTATTTACATTAGAAGACGAGACCATGACAAAGTTTGATGATGGGGTTGGACATTGATGATTCGTTCCCCAATGAGAGAGTACAAGTAACATTGCATGAACTGAGGCCATGGTTTGCAGATTATGTAAACTGTTTGGTTAGTGATTTGTGCCACCAGACTTAACTACTCACCAACACGGAAAGATTATTTTGATATGAGGAAGTTTTTCTGGGATGATCCATATTTGTTTCGTGTATATGCAGATGGGATTATTCGTTGTTGTGTTTCTAATGTCAAAACGATATGTATCCTAGAGGCATGCCACTCATCCTTAGTGGATGGGCATCATAGTGGAATTCAGACAACACACAAGATCTACAGTACGACTACTATTGGCCAACCATGCATCAATCAAGATTCCCATAACAATTCCAATGTGTGTAAAAAATGCTAGAGAGAAGGTGGTGTTTCTCACAAGCGCGAGCTCCCTCTAAACTCAATTATGGTGATTGAACTATTCGTTGTTTAGGGGATAGATTTCATGGGTCAATTTGTTAACTCTCGTGGGAACAAGTATATTCTAGTGGTTATGGACTATGTATCAATTGGTGGAGGTAGTGGCGCTTCCTAATAATGAAGGCAAGAGTGTTACAACATTTTTAAAAAGGAACATCTTCTCAAGGTTTAGTACCCCTCGGGCAATCATCAGCGATGGAGGTTCCTATTTCTGCAATAGGTTGTTCAAAGCTCTACTTGATAAATATGGAGTAAAGCATCGAATGGAGACACCCTACCATCCATAGATGATTGGGCAAGTTGATGTGTCCAATAGGGAGATCAAACATATTTTGTCCAAGACTGTGAATGTGAACTGGATTGATTGGTCATAAAAGTTTAATGATGTATTGTGGACATACTAGACTGCATTTAAGACTTTGATAGGTAAGTCTCCTTATCAACTTGTCTTCGCAAAGCTTGTCACTTACTGATAGAGCTTGAGCACAAGGCGATGTAGGCTCTCAAAAAGTTGAATCTGGATTGGAATGATGTGGATAACTCAAGGATGAACCAACTAAATGAGCTTGATGAATTCCATTTTAAAGCATATGGGAGCTTAGGCCTGTATAAGCAAAGACTGAAGCTGCAACATCATCATCGGATTTAGAATCGCCAGTTTGCACCAGGGGATTTGGTCTTGATATACAACTCCAGATTGAAGTTCTTCCCATGGAAACTGAAGTCCAGATAGTTGTGGCCTTTCAAAGTTTCACATGTTTTATTATCATAGGGTTGTTGAGTTGGAAAAGAGAAATGGTACAAAGTTCAAAGTAAATGGCCAAAGAGTCAAACTGTATCTTGGAAATGTTAAAGAAGTGAAGATAGTGGAAGCATGGACACTTGGTGAAGTCTGAGTATCCAAGTTGTCTAAGTCGTGCTGCGACAATAGATCAGGTGCTGCTTGGGAGGCAACCCAAGGTGGAGACTGGCACATAGGTTTCTAGGTATGTTCTTTTTGACTCCTATGCTTTGATATTTCTATATTTTGTGCCATTTAGGATAATGGAAACTCTTTTCGATGTGTCATGGGTAGTAATAGGCCTCGATGAAGTCTGAGTAACCATGGCCTATAATTATCCCAAATTTTGAGTCTGAGGTGTTTTCTCTCATGTGTTCTTTCCCTAAGGACATTTATTTCCTGTTGAACCGATACGTTTAGTATGTGTAAGTAATATTAGTAGCATATAGTACTAAAGTCTATAGTATATGTTGGTTTTGTGAAAAATGACATCCATCAAATTATTGTGTTAGGTAGTTTGAATAACCATGTGAAATCAATGATTCACAATGCTTGTTTTGATAAGTGAGGTTTAATTTTGATGAGAAACATGATCTAAGAGTCTATGTTGACAGTGTAATCAGAGCCAAGTGTGTATGAGCTTCTTTGCTTAATTCTTATACTATGTTTCAATTCAAAACTTGGTCCTATTACTCTGACATAGACTGTAGGTTAGTTGGTTAGGAATGGATCTTAGGCCATTGTTCATATTAAGCCACTTAGCCTAAAAGACCAACCAAATGTTTGATGTATCCCTTGATCCTAATGTTTGAGCTTTGCATATACCCTTTTCTTTATAAAAACCTAAGTAACCTAGCCTTGTTGAATGTGAAATGCTGAATTTGGCCCTAGTCCTTCGTTGAATATTGTGCACCTTGACTAACGCAAAAAGCTTAAGTTAAGGGTGGCTACCAAAAGTGGCCCTTGTTCATATGTTGGATATTGTGCACCTCAACTCAGGCCAAAAGCCTAAGTTAAGGGTGGCTGGTGAAAGGAAAATCACACAATAGGGTAGAAGCTAATGATACATGAAAACGGGGGACAATTTGCTGTGGGTGCTAGAAAGAAGAATAGATGCCTAAACAGTAAGCTAAAAAGAAAAAGAATGTGAAAATAAGAGGCAATGAGCTAAGAATGTGAGTAAGACACCCATAAAAGTTTGAAATAAGAGAAGGGGAGAATGAGTTGAAAATAACGGGGTTGGTAGGGCAAAAGTGTAGAATACTACTGTGTTGAAGAGCACTGTTAGTCACTATGTTCCTAAAACTTCATTCCAAAACCTCGTAAGCCTATGCTAGAAGCCAAGAAAGTCCTATAGTAATCCTAGTCCAAGTAGTCGAAGGTCATAGTTGTGAGTATAGGGGCAAGCATATGGTATTGAGTTCAGTGTTGGAGTATCTATTGTGAGTGTGAATGGTTTTGATTAGTTCTAAACATCAAATTTGAAAATACTACCATGAGTGGGATATGGGACTTCTTTTTGTGAGGGCACTTGCATTACACTATTAATTCTAGGCTATTTATGTGATTGTTGCTTATCTGTGGTTATCATGCTTGTCATTGTCACGACCCAAGCCTAGGACCTAGACGTGACACGACGTCTGGGGAACCTGAAGGGATCCCAAGCAATCCTCTTAGCATATCATTACACATCCTTGGTCGGGGAAACAATAAAATACAACAAGAGGTAGTAAATAAGGATAACCGGGGCTAAGAGACATATTTCATATCATAAATAACAAGAGTCGAGAGAGAGTTAAAGCTCATAGCATAATACAAAGCATGTCCAATAACACCTCTAAAACTTTAGATACTTAGCGGGGCGCAAGAAAAGCTACCGGGCTAACCCTTATAGTCACCATATACATAAAAGAAGTTAGTCTTGAAATATAGTATGAGATCATAAACATCATCCCCTAAATGGAGGACTCACCAAAGAGCTTGAGAGAAGTCCTACTAGCCACGTGGAGGAAGATGATCAAGAGGGGCTCCGGTTCCTACATGGTGATATCATATAGGCAAAGAGTATGCATTAGTATGTTTGAATGTACTAAGTATGTAGGATGCAATGCAACAACAAATAAGAACATAATCAAAATGCATAAGCGTAGACAATGAGTAACATATAACAACATGGCATGAATGTGAGATGCTATGTAGTAAATCATGATTATATAGAACATAATACATGTGCAAGAAGAGACCGCTATTATATTGGTGTATCGTAGCACCCTACCACCCTTAGTGATTGAGGTACCAACCCTATCAATTGGTTGGTAGATCATTGCACCCTACCACCCTTGGTGATCGAGGTACAAACCCCCTGACATGGTTATCAAGGTACAAACCCCCCAACATGATTGGTGGATCGTTGCACCCGACCACTATCGGTGACCGAGGTACAAACCCCCTGACATGGTTATCAAGGTACAAACCCCTCGATATGGTTATCAAGGTACAAATCCCTCAACATGGTTACCCAATGCACAACCCCCAAGTAAGGCATGGTCACATTCTAACACAATACAGAAGAAAACCATATACATACGTTCATTTCATCATCATATAGTCATTCAACTCATAAGACATGCATTGGACCTTCAATTCCTCAAGAAATTATAATCTAGACATTTTATCAAATACTTGGCGGGTGTGTAGTGGTTTTTTAAAACCATGAAATTCAAGAGTGAAATCATACTAAAAAGTCAATGTAAAACCATCAATAGGTACTTGGTAACACCCTCAAGCCATATACATCAAGACCTTCATTAAATCCACAATAGATCTTAGATTCATAGCTCAAAACATGCTAAAACAACCATAAGTTTATGAAAATCCAACATAGTGTGCAGTGAAATTCATAATATATAAGACTGATGAGTAAATCAACTTCAAATCATGCAATTTTAGTTAAAAGAGAGTTTGGGTATCATGGGTGAAAGGAACCCATGAAAGAAATACACATACCTTGACTTTGGAGAATCCTTGAAAAAGGCTGGAGATGGAGACTTGAAGCTTGAATGAGAACCATAAGATCCGGATGAGTTTTTGAGACTTGAAATTGGAGGTGAAATATTGTCTAAGTGTTTGAGTAAGTATTTGGGAATATCTTGAATGATGTGAGGGTGAAATAAGGCTAAGTATAGACATCTTCAGGCATGGGAACACTTAGGTCCAAGACCTAAATGCCTTGGACTGAACTTGAAAAACTGGGCAAAATTTATACTAAGGCACGCCCTTGGCGTGACACGCCAAGGGCTTGAAAACCTCACTGGAAATCGTATTTTTGGGAAAATGAAATTTTGATTCATTTGCTCTAAAATTAGGTTTAAATCCATTCCCCACTCAATTTGATCCCCAAAATAAAAATATGAAGTCAGATTTTCAATATCACTCATGCATTTTGAGATATATGAAAATTACGATTCTGGGCACTTCCGAGTCATATTTTCGGGCACTTTTTGGAGTCATTTCAGTCATAGTTACATTGTCACCTCTATTAATCTGTATTGGTTTGTTTGATGACTATGTGTTATGCATTGATGAGTTAGTGTGGGTATTTGTGCTTGATTTAGAGATGATGTATGCCATCAGATTAAGGTCTGTGTGTTGCTATACTGCTTATGTTGATTGAGTCCATCACTTGAGGACAAGCAACAATTTCAAGTTGAGGGTGTTGATATGTTGGCAAAGTACATCATTTTTTATGCTTAAAACTTGAAATTTTATGCGTTCTCAAAGTGATGTTAGTGGGTTTGATGTGTTTTTATGATTGTTTTTCAACATTATAGGATTTGGCATTATTTTGGGCAAGGTTCTATAGATGCTAAGTTTTTGAGGAACTATAAGGCACACTAGGGGGCCGTGGATACTTCCACGAGCTGTAGAGAGGTTTCGTGGTTGAGATCTAGTGAAGGGCCTATTTTCTGAAGTTGCATCCACGAACTATCAAACGTATCGTAGAAGATTATACGAGTCGTGGATTGCTTTCGTGCCTTGAGGATCAGATTTTGCCTAGTTTCTGAAGAGTTTCAGACAAAACCCTATACGGGCCTCAAGTTTGAATACGGCCCGTAGAAAGGTCTCGTAGAAGTGAAGCCAAATTTTGAAGATAGCAGAGTACGAAGCCTAGGTACGGGTAATGGAATTTTGTATGGCTTGTAACCTAGTCCGTAGAACCTGCCAAATCTATTTTTCAAATTTTATTTTGGATTTTTATTTAACTTATTACAAAATAGGGTTTTTAGGTCTTTTTGATAGAGAGACGCATGAGAGAACTGAGAAAAACCCTTGTGACTTCATACTTTGTTATTTTGACATAAAAAAAGCATTACTTTTTGATTTCTAGTAAAGAATTCGGGATTTCTTGTTCTTAATTTGATCATTCTAAGTGTTTAGTCATGTTATTCTATGTCATGATTCTTCCATCTACAATAATTATGCATAGCTAAATCCACAACTATAGTTGCGGAACCATGAAGAATTAACCAGGTAAAACTGATAATTCACAATTCTTGAAAAAGTGTGCATGCATGTATTAATTACTTCTCTTTATTTTAATTGCTTTTTAATGGTGGCCAATAGTAGAACCCGCCTAAGTCTTACTGACTGGATCAAGGTAGTAATGAATAGAAAAAGAGATTAATTAATAGGATTCGCTATGAGACCTCTCGTCTAATCAATCGAACTGGATCAAGGGGAGGTCGTACTAGAACAATATATAAGAGTTATGATATGCTATCAAAATACAACAGATTTGCTACTTAAGTCTTAGGATTTTGTGTGTTTTCAGTGCGACATTTATGGTTTTTATGTGTTTTTGGTGTTTAGTTCGCAGGATAGCAGGTTGGCATGATTTTCGGGCAAAATTGTGGACTCTTCTAGTTTTTGAAGGTCTAAGGGACCCTCTACGAGTCATAGAGAATACTATGAGATGTAAGAGTTTGTTTCATGTAGATTTCTAGTGAAAGATGAGATCTAAAGTTCAGCTATACGAGACCTTATACAAGTCGTAGATCACTGTACGAGTCATATAGAGTGGTGAGTTCCAGTGAAAGACTAGTTGATGCAGATGAAGTCTGTGAGAGTAAAATACGAGTCATGAATCAATCTATGACTCGTAAAGTGAAATCATAGCAGTGAAGTCCAATATCTCAAGAGCTGAACACAAGACCCCGATTTCGACTCGTTAGTCATTTTACGTGTCGTAAATGCCTGTTGTAGGAAGTCGTCGACTAGTTTTTCTATTTTTTAAGGACTCATTTATAAATACTATAAATAGTAATTCTTATGTTAATTTTGAGGAGAGTACAACAGAGAATGTCATTAGAAAGTAATTTTAGAGTTTTGTGCTTGGAGACTTCAATCATGGAGGAGAATACACTTATAGATTCATTGTACCTTCACATCTTGTGATTGTCAATATATTTTGGATTTGCTTGTTCTTCTACTCAATTGGGTAAGTGATTAATTATGTTTTCTCAATTTATTATTTTCTCATCTACCATAACATGAGTATCTAAAACCATAACTTGGTGTCGTGAGAACCATGAAGATCTAACCAAATAAACCCGGATAAATTTGAAATTCTTAGAATGGGATTTTACATGTATTAATCAGTTCTCTTCAGTTTGCATGTTTTCTAGTGGTGGCTAACATTATAACTTGCCTAGTGTTACCTTCCCGATCCAGATGGTAATGAATTGGAAAAGAGATTAATTAATAAGATTCGATGATATGTTCTCGTCTAATCAACCAACCTAGACCATGGACAGGTTGACTGGGACTATGGGTAATGGTTAGTATTGCTCACTGTGGAGATGGGCCATGTCACATAGTGAAATTTGCCTCTCACCTTTGGCCAAAAGACTTTGTAAACTTAAATTACCATTCTACATGCTATACTTTAGTCGAGAATTGGGTTATCCGTGGATATTGAGTTGGTGAATCATGGGGAACACAATTCTCAAGTTGCTCTCCATTATTGATGGTCTCTTGCTTAGTTAGTTTAGTTTATTTTTTCTTGTTGAACATTGCAAACCTTCCCTTTGGGGTATTGAGTTGTTAATTACTTGAATTGCATATGAGTGAATTCGTTGTGAGTGTCCGTATTATCTGTGCAATTCGATCCTAGCCTAGGTTAGGTTTTAAATTTAACAATGACTACTTTATCCTCCAAAAGAGAGGTGTAACTTGGGCATGATCAAAGATTATGGCGCTTTTGCTATGGAATACGACTAGACTTGATTGAATTCACTAGTAATTGTAATTCAAGCGTTAATCCTTAGTTCCCTTGTATTTTCCTTTTGTTTTGTTTCTTTGAAGGGTATACTAGTAGTGTATACCCAACACGAGGAGTCAACGTAATCCCTTAACTCCACTTGATCCAGAGATCCAAAGAATTACACAATGAATGGCCTAAAAACTGCTAACATCGCGGGTAATATAACCTTAAATCGAATGATGGGAATGATAACCCACCTCCTTTGGAGAATATTCCACAACCTAGGGATTTCGGTACCAATAATTATCGGTAGAATCAATATAGGTTGAACCCTATGGCTATGGATGTGATCGGGGCTATTGTGTTGCCACCACTACCAGCTGACACAATATTCACTGTTTGTAGTTGGTTACTTTAAATGCTGCAAAAACATAGATTATTTATGGGCCTACCATCAGAGGATCCCCATAGCTACTTGCACAATGTGGTATTTGTTTGTAAGAGTGTGATGGGGACACAAAAAGTGTCTATGGATACTGTGGGTTTTATGAAGAGTATATAGGTAAAAGACAAGGGAAGCAAATTTTGCTGAGAAATGCATCAAGTATAGTTTCTATGACTGGGCTTAGGAGTTAAATTGTAGTTTTCAACTCGTAACCCCATCTCGTAGAGATTCCCAGTGAGTCTGAACAGAGTGCACTTAACCCACGAGCCAACTTTATGATTCGTAGATTAAACTATGAGTCGTGAATGGGGTTCGTGGAACTTATATATGATTCAAAATTTTTCTAACCGTTGAGAGGTCTATGAGACTAGGACTTACAAGTTATAGATCCATCTACGACTCATTATTGGGGTTTTGTAGACCCAAGCACTGTTATTTTAACTGTGACCTGGTAAAGGTATAAAAGGGGGGGTCAATGTATGTTGACCCCACTTTTACCCTAATTGACCGAAATTTCCCCAATTTTTCCATTTCCCTCTAATTTCGATCAACTTTCCGGATCCTTTGACACATTTTTGGAGAATGTTCTCGCAACTAGGGTTTTGTGGTTATTCATTCTCAGCCATCATCTTCAAATTCATCTCAACTTGTGGTAAGTTCTTGACTTAATTTTGATCATTGATTTGCCATGCTCCTAATTTGTTGATTTGTTGATCATGATTGAGTTGGGTAGTTTAGTATGAAAATCTTGTTGAAGTTGGAATTGTATATCTGAGATTGAATTGCCCTTAGTTTAATTGATTAATTGATTCCAGAAATTGGGTATTTTGGCTTTGTGTATGATTAGTTGTTTGTGCCTATCAAATTATCCATCATGTGTACTTAAATAATAGTGAATGATTGTTTCTTGTAGAATTGATGGGTGCTTTAGGTACAAGTTAGTTTGAACGAATGTGGGTTAGTGGAAATTGTAGGGTAATTGATGTTAGATCATTTTTGATGGGGTGATTAGTGTGTTAACCATGTTGGGGGTTGGTTGTTTTATGCAAAACTTGTGAGTATGCGTATGTTTGCTTCGATGCTGGTAGAATTTAGGATTGAGTATGTTCTTGGGGTCCGTGTGATGAACTTAGATAGGTCAGGTACCTAAAATTTCTTGTTCACGAGAGTCTTTAATGACTCATTGATTGCTTTACTGTAACTCCCCACACCTTACAATACTGGCACAATGCAAATGAAACAGGACATGGTTTGGTCAAATTAACGCTAACTTTTAAAAGTGCTTGAATCTTGTGTTAATGGGCTATATGTGCGTCTAACGCTTAAGAAGGTCGAGAGTATACATGTTTTGTATTGAAATGAGGAGATTACGACCTTAAATGAAGTAAGAGAATTGAGGTGCTTGTAGGACTTAGAAGCTAGCAGGTGAGTCACCTACTTGCTTAGCTTAAATTTGTTAGTTAAACGGAGACGAGGCTCGACGTCGAATTTGTCTAAGTTCGATTATGAATAAAGTCCGTGTTAAGGGTGTAACTTTGGCCCATGTTTTGGCATCACAAATGGG
>JAPFFP010104755.1:0-19304 GCA_026153255.1 Solanum medicagineum
ATGAATTTTTCTACTTTGATAAGGATGTCATACAATATTCCCACAAGCTTCTTCACTATCCGGTCAGCCATCAACAACCACATATTTGTCAGAGTAGGGGCTTCCAAGCCTAATTTCTTGAACAATATAAGAGGCATTAGATTGATGTTGGCACCTAGATCACATAGTACTGCAGATTCAACATCTCCAATGGTGCAGGATATGGTGATACTCAGGGATCTTGTTGCTTCTTCTCTAAGGACCTTATTGCTATTGAACCACAATGTTGAAGCTCTTGAGAGAGCTCTTGGCTTACAGTTTACTTTTTCGTGATGAAATCTTTTTTGAACTTTGCATACCCGGATATCTTCTCCAATGCCTCAATGAGAGGGATGTAGATGGAGAGTTACTTCAGCATGGAGATGAAGTGATATAATTTACCTTCCTTCTCCTTCTTTTTGAGTCTCTAAGGGAAAGGAAGGGGGATTCTAGGAACGGGTTTCAACTTCTGTAGTGTTACTGCTGCATCACTCGCCCCATCATTTGGCACTAGAATCTCTGGTCTTTACATCCTTTTTCTTAGCTATCTCCTCATGAATATCAACATCATTAGCTGGCATCGATGGGTCAATAGTTTGTTTGTTGTCATGTGTCATCACTGCCATACACTGCCCCTTATTCTTTGTGTTCTGAACTATGTTGCTAGGCAATGTACCTTTCTAATGTTAGTTTAATTGAATCAACATCTGACCAAACTATTGCTATAGCTACTTGATAGCAAGAGAATGACACTCGATTTTCTGATTAATGTTTTTGATATCAGCTTTCATCCCCTTCAGGGTCTCATCCTAAGTGTCATCCTTCTTCATCAATCGGTCGAACATCTCTTCAATTCGAGAGCTACTAGCACTAGAGTCTCGATTATATGGTGTACATACAGACCATTTATGTAACCATTCTTGTGTCCCTAATCAGCATATCTATTTTGGCCCCTGTTCCATTCATAGTAGCCTCCTTGATTTTTGTCTTTTAAAGCACTATCCCTATTAAAGTTTTGACCGTGGTTTCCTTAATCTTGGCACCAATAGTCATGATTGTACCTTTGGGCATTGGCCGAGAAACCCGCCATTTGATCATTGATGAAGCAAGTGTACTTCTCATAGTAAGGCTCCTCATACATAGGTGCTCACGGAGGCTGATGAGCTACTCCATTCACACTTTCCTGGCTCTGGTTCATCAAAAACCCTACATTAGTCTTAATTCAAGCAAGCTCTTGCACATCTTCTCATTTATCTTTACCTAAATTGAATTAGTACCGACTGAGAACGAGCTTTTAGTTTTTGACTTTTCTCTTGTCCCCCATGTATGGTTCATCATGACAACTCTCTCTAACCTTTTAGCTATCACCGAAAATGGACAATTTAAAAATGAGTCTCCTATGATAATGTCAGCAACACTTGGCTACTTTCATCGAGGGCTCGATAGAAGATTTCCACCAAGGCATCATCATTGATCTTATGGTTAAGGACACTTTTCAGGAATTTGTGACCTCTCCCATGTAGTGTTGATCGAATCACCAGGGAATTTCTTGAAGTTGTTGATCTGGTTGTTCAACTTGAGCTTCTTTGACCTAGGAAAGAACCTCTCCAAAAAGGCCTTCTGCATTTTCGCCTAGCTAGTGGTTGAACTCAATGGGAGATCGAATAACCATACCGTTACTTCACCTCTTAGAGACAATGGGAAGACATAGAGCCCAATAATATTCATGGACAGATTCTGACTTCCTATCATACTCTTGCAAATGAAGATAATGTTATGTAGATGGTTATACAGATCCTATGATGGTAAGCCTATGAATAACCCTCGATTCTAGTATTTTAAGTAACCCACTCAAAATGATGAACTTTGTGTCATCCGGTAATGGAGTTAACATAATAGCTCTAGTGATATCCATCACCATAGAATCAAGCCAATATTGATTCCTTGTTTTAGCCGCGGCTTGAAGATCTTGTGGTAGTGGATTAGCATCCTCAAGTGGTGGTGGGTTATTATTGTTATTATTCTTGTTCAGCGTTGCATTCACTGCATTATTTGCAGCATTGTTCTAGGCCATTCTTCTTATTGTCTTCTAGATCTCAGAGTCAAATGGAGTCAATGGTTTGCCTCAACTCCCAGTGTTGGTCATACACTACCCATGCACACTGTAACAAACAAAAATAACACAAAAATGTAAGATCAGCAAAATAAGGATTAATTCCTGAATTACTTAATTAGACCAGTCTAAAGCCGTATTCCCCAGTAATGACGTAAAAATCTTTATGTCACCTAAGCTACACCTCCTTTTTAAAGGTTTAAGCGGTCATCGTAAAGATATATAACCTATCTAAGGTTAAGGTTGAACCCACATAGAATATGGTTAGACCTAGAGTAATTGCAATCAAATTGAATGAACTAACCTACTTATCTCCCGAATGGGGGAGGTTATAATTGCAAAAAAGTAAACCTAAACTACAAGCAAGTGTTATGAAACTAGTGAGAGAAATGATTAGGGCATTGTATTCCTTATGAATTTCTAACTTAGTATCACTAGATAGTTATAATCTTTTCTAGTGTGTAGCATGCGAAATGGTAAGTAATGTTTACGAAATCCTTTGATCTAGGCGAGAGGTAAATTTCACTACGTGATTTAATCCATCCCCGGTCTCATATATGTTAATTGTCTCATATTTACATACTATCATGTGTTTATCATTATTAGATATTCTTTCTGTTTTCTTTTCTCTACCTTACCTTTTTTCTATATCTAGTTTATTTTGCCTATGGGTTTTTGTGAAGAGAGTTCCCAGGAAACAACCTCTCTGCCTTTATGAGGTAATGGTAAGGTCTATGCATATTCTACTCTCCGTAGAGCCCAGTTGTGGAATTCTACTATGTATGTTGTTGTTGTTGTTGATTTGATCTATCCCCACAGTATGACATTACTAATCCTTACCTGTTGCCAGTACAACCTCCCCTTGATCCAGTGCAGTTGATTAGAAGAGAGGGATCACATCGAATCCTATTAATTGGTCTTTTTTCCTATTCATTATGACTTTGATCCAGTTAGTAAGAATTAGGTTGGTTCTAATATTGGCCTTCGTTAGAAAGAAATCAAAATAAAGAGAATTAATTACTACACGCATGCAGACTTTTCAAGAATTATAGATTATCTGAATATCTATCCCCATAGTGTGACATTACTCATCCTTACCTGTTGTTCCAGTACAACCTCCCCTTGATCCAGTGCAGTTTATTAGAAGAGAGGGATCACATCGAATCCTATTAATTGATCTTTTTTACTATTCATTATGACTTTGATCCAGTTAGTAAGAATTAGGTTGGTTCTAATATTGGCCTTCATTAGAAAGAAATCAAAATAAAGAGAATTAATCACTACACGCATGCAGACTTTTCAAGAATTATAGATTATCTGATTTTACCTTGTTAGATTTTCATGGTTTCTTCAACCCTAGTTGTAGATTTAGCTATGCATAATCATTGTAGATGAAAGAACCATGATACAGACAAACATAATTAAACACTTACAATGATGTAATTAAGAACAAGAAATCCCAAATTCTTCATTAGAAATCACAAAGTAATATTTCTAATGTGAAAAACACAAAGTACGAAGTCACAAAGGTGTTTCTCAGTTCTCTCGTGTGTCTCTATGTCAAAAAGACCTAAGAAACCTATTATAATAATTAAAATACAAATTCAAAGGGGAACTAGAAAACTGGATTCAACAGCTTCTCTAGATTGGGTTACAGGCTGTACAAAGTTCTATGGCCCATATCTTGGCTTCGTACTTTGCTATCTTCAAAAATTAGTGTCACTTCTATGAGACTTTCCATGGGTCGTATTCAGAATTATGACTCATGTAGGGTTTCTTCTAACAATTCATTAGAAACTCAGCAAAATCTGATCCTTAAGGCACAAAAACCAATCCATGATTTATACAATCTTCTATGGCTGGTCTGACAGTTTATGGATACCACTTTAGAAACTAAGCCCTTCATTGGATCTCAACCACAAAACCCCTCTACTACTCGTGGAAGTATCCATGGCCTGTAGAGTGACTCATGGTTTCTGAAAAACTTAGCATCTACAAAACTTTGCGTAAAATCATGCTAAATCTTGTAATCCTAAAAGAAACATAAAAACATATCAAACCCACTAATATCATTTTGAGAACGCACAAAATTCCATGTTTTAAGCATCAAAAGTGTTGTATTTTGATAGCACATCAGTTACTTTCTTGGGAATTAAATTTGATAGTTACTATTCATATGTTCTACTTATGATATGATTCTATCCCGTAATTTAGAACATATGAATAGTAACTCTCGAATTTGATTCCCTAGAAAGTAACTGATGTGCTGTCGAAATACATCACTTCTGATACTTAAAACTTAGAATTTTGTATTTTCTCAATCTGAAGTTAGTAGATTTGATATATTTTTATGTTTGTTTTGTAGGATTGTAGGGTTGACACAATTTTTGGGCTAAGTGAACAGAATATGCTGAAAAAGAGATTTCATGAGACCTTTTACGAACTGTAAAGATAGTTTCGTAACAAATTTCAGTGAAGGATGATTTTCTGAAGTTGAGTCTACAAACATGCAGATTAGCCGTAGACTTAGTGTCGTTGCCTGAGGATTAGAAAGTTGGGAGTTGCTGAAAAGTCATTAGATAAAACCCTCAATGGACTATAGAACTTTATACGGGCTGTAGAGGGGTGTTGTAGGAATCAGCCCAGTTTTAAAGAAGCAATCCACGAAAGCCCATTTACTTGTCGTAAAATGTTATGCAACCCATAAAAGCTACCGTAGAGTGTGCTGACCCAGTTATCCTATTTCATTTTACTTCTATACTTTAAACAATATAAATAGTTTTTTAAGGTCTCTTATCAGAACGTACAGTAGAGAACAAGTAGAGGAATGTGATAAATCTTAAGAAACACTTGTAAAACTTTCTTTCATCTATCAATTTCAATCTTGTGATTCTCATTGAAGAGTTTGGATTTCTTGTGTTTAATTCTCTTGTGTAAGTGCTTAATTTATTATTCAAATTCATAAGTATTGCATCTACACTGATCATGATTAGCTAAATCTACAACTAGGATCGTGGGAACCATGAAGAACTAACAAGGTAAAATTATATAATTCATAATTCTTGGAAAGTGTGCATGCATGCATTGATTAACTTTCATTGTATTGAATGCTATATAATGGTGGCCAACATTAGAACCTGCCTAGTGTTACTGATTGGAACAATGTAGTAATGAATAGGAAAAGAGATTAATTAACAAGATTCAATTGGTGTTTCTCGTCTAAGAAACCGAACTGGGCAAAGAGGAGGTTGCACTGGAACAATAGGTAATAGTTAGTAATGTCACACTGCGGGAGTGGATCAAATCACATAATAAGAATTTGCCTCTTGCCTGGGCCTAAGGGTTTGGTGAACTTAACTTACCATTCTACACGCTACATATTGGAAAAGAAGTTGATTATCCAGTAATACTGAGTTAGGGAATCATGGGGAACATAATACCCTAGTCCTCTTCATAATAGTTTAATATTTGTCTTAGTTTAGGATTACTTTTTATAGTTGTCATAAACTCCCCCTCCCCCCTTTGGGGAGATATGCTAGTTAATCAATCAGAATTATATTGCATTCTTCTAAGTATATCATATTCCATATGGGTTTGACCCTAACCTTTGTTAGGTTATATATCTTGACAATGATTGCTTTAGCCTCAAAAAAGGAAGTGTAGCTTTGGCAACATTATTATTTTGGCGCCGTAGCTGGGGAATATGCCTAGACTTGTCTAACTCAAGCAGTTTGGGAATTATTCCTTATTTCCTTCTTTTTTTACATTTTTGTTATTTTTGTATTCTTTTTTGGTACAGGTGTAGTATATGCTACGCAAAGTCGAGGTATACCCTTGACTCTGTTTAACCCAGAGACCTATAAAAGGCCACGAAGGATGGCCCAAGATAATACAAACAACGTAAACAAATGTAGCTCTGAACCAAAATAAGAATGAGAATCCAAATAATGAACACACCTCCTCTTAAAGACATTGCTCCATAGCCACGGGACTTTAGTGTCGAAGCTTATAAGTAGAACAAACATCGAATTAACCTTATGGCTGTGGAGGTTACTGGAGCCATTGTGTTACTACCACTACTTGCTAACACCAAATTCATGGTTTCGTGTAGGTTGCTTCAGATACTACAGAATTGTGGGTTGTTCGCGGGCCTACCATCAGAGCATCTGCATAGTCATCTACAAATGTTACATTTGTCTACAAGAGTGTAATGGGAACACAAAATTTATCTATGGATGCTATGGGACTTCATGTTTTCCCATTATCTCTGATGGCATGCAGTGCTATGGATATCCAAGATCCTGCAGAGTTCTATCAACAGTTAGGTTGAGTTGCAGAAGGTCTTTTTGGAGAGGAACTTCCCGAGATTGAAGCAGCTCAAGTTGATATATCAAATCAACAACTTCGAGCAGTTTCCTAGTGACTCGATTAGTATAACATGTGAGTAGTTCACAAAGTGCTTGAGGAGTGTCCCCTACCACAAAATTGTTGATGATGCCTCGCTGCAGCTTTTCTATCATTCCCTGGACGAGAATAGTCAAGCCTTTGCTTATACCATCATGGGGGGGCATGTTCTTAGATCAACCATTTGCAAGGATAGCTGAAAGGATAGAAAGAGTGCTCAAGAAAAATTGTACATGGGGGCAAAGAGACAAGTCACCTACCAAAAGTTTATGTGCTGTCATTATTGGTTAAGTGCATGCTAAAATAAATAATGAGATAATGTAAGAGCTTGCCCAAATTCGTACGGGTATGAAGGTGATGATGAAACAAAATTAGGAATGAGTTAATGCAGTTGTTCAACAACCTCTGTGAGTACCAATGTACGGTGATCTATTTTATGAGGAAGACACTTGTTTCATTGCTGATTGGGGGTTTTCGGACCAAAGCCCAAGAGTCCAATCAAGACTATTGGCACCAAGTTCAAGGAAACCAAGGTTATGACTATAATTGTGATGGTGCTTTCAGATACAACTGTGGAAGTTACTATGATAGGAATCGAGGCCAAGACATAGAGGAAGATTAGGGCCATAGAGATGGCTATAGAAATGGTCCTTATGTATCTTCACACAATCGTGACACTGGAGCTAAAATTTAAAAGGTGAGGAGATGTTTGACTGCCTGTTGAAGAAAGCTGAGAAATAGGATGAGACTCTGAGGGGGATGAAATCTTATTTCTTCATCATAAATAAAAAAAATTAAGTCTTACTCTATTCCCATCAAATAGCTTGAGCAACAGTTTGATAAAGTATCAACTCAAATCAACCAGTATCAGAGAGGTACACTGCCTACCAACATACTTTAGAACCCATGGAATGAGGGGCAGCGCATAGCGGTTACTACTCATGTTGGAAAGAGTACTATTGATCCTCGTATGCCAGTAGATGTTCATGATATTTGAGAGGCAACAACTGGGGTTAAAGATGCTGATACCAGAGTTGATCATGTCAAGGATGGGGTGAGTGATGTTGCGGAGGTGCCACTAAAGCTGAAGCCCATTCTTAGGCCTCCTCCTGCCTTCCCTCAAAGAAATAAAAAAAATGAGAGAGGAAGTTTCAAGCACTTTCTATCTAAGCTGAAACAACTCTCTATCAACATAGCTCTTACTGAGGCATTGGAGAAGATGCCAAGGTACACAAAGTTTTTGAAGGACCTGGTTACAAAGAGGCGCACTCTGAGTCAGGAGCTCTCCCAACAGCTTCAATATTGTAGTGCAATTTCCATAAGGTCCTGGTGCAAAAGCAAGAAGATCCTGACATTTTTACCATACCCTACACCATTGGAGATATGGAGTTTGAAAGGGCATTGTTTGATCTCGGTGCCAGCATAAACCTAATGCCTCTTATGGTCTTAAATAAGTTAGGATTAGGAGCCCCTACTTCGACGAGCATGCAGTTGTTGATGGCCGACCTCATGGTGAAGAAGCCTGTGGATACTTTCTGATGTGCTTATCAAAGTTGATAAATTCATATTCCCTGTGGATTTTATGATCCAGGAATGTAAGGTTGACTTCAAGTCCCTATCATCTTGGGGAGGCCCTTCTTAGCTACCGGACACACTTTGGTGGACATGGAGAGGAGCCAACTCCAATTCAGGTTCAAAAAAGAAGAGCTCATGTTCAACATCTGCCAATATGCAACGAAAGAGGATGATTTGAGGGTAGTCTCTGTTATTGATAATGTTGAGGATGACTGATCCAAAAGTACCACTTGAGGAGAGACTACTTGATGATACTTTGGAAGTTGTATTGATGAACATTGTAGTGATGACATCCCATACTGTGAGGACACAATGAAGGCATTGGGGGTATCTTATGCCCCTAGGACCTAACTAATTGGAGTTGGACTTACAAAATCAAGAGTCACCACCTACCAAGCCTTTCATAGAGGAGCCACCAGTGCTAGAATTAAAGGCTCTTCTAATACATCTGAGATATGCATTTTTGGGCACTAACAACACCCTGCCAGTAATAGTTGTTGCGGACCTGAACGATGAACTGGTGAATGCCCTTGTCACGGTACTTAAGCAGTTCATGAAGGCCATTGGGTGGATGACCATAGATATCATTGGTATCCCTCCTGGGTATGTACACATAAAATTATGTTGGCCAAGGACTATAAGCTGAGTATTGAGAACCAAGGGCATCTCAGCTCCCCTATACAAGAGGTTGCATGCAAGGAAATCATCAAGTGGTTAGACGTAGGAGCGATCTATCCAATCACCAACAGTGAATGGGTGAGCCTGGTTCAGTGTGTTCCAAAGAAAGTGGGCATCACTGTGGTCCCAAATGCTAACAACAAGTTTATTCCAATGCGGCCAGTGTCTACTTAGAGAATGTGCATAGACTACAGGAAGCTCAATGCATCGATAGAAAAGGACCACTTCTCTATACTATGAATGGACCAAATGCTAGACCGATTGGCTGGAAAGGACTGATACTATTTTCTAGATTGGTATTCAAGCTACAGCCAGATCACCATTGCTCTAGGACATCAAGAAAAAACAATGTTCACATGTCCCTATGACGCCTTTGTATCTAAGAGGATGCTATTCGAGTTTTGCAACACACCAGAAACATTCCATAGATACATGATGTCTATCATCTCAAACATGGTGGAGGGAACCATTGAGGTCTTCATGGATGACTTTAGTATGGTTGGCAACTCATGCAAGGATTGCTTGAAACATTTGCATGTTGTGCTTAAAAGGTGTGAGGAATGCCATTAGGTGTTTAATTGAGAAAAGTGTCACTTCATGGTGAAGGAAGGCATTGTGTTGGGGAACATAATCTCTATCAAAGGAATTGAGGTTTATAGAGCTGATGTAGAGGTGATTGAGAGCTTCCCCCACCCATCTCTGTGAAGGATGTGAGGAGTTTCCTAGGGCATTCAAGGTTTTGTAGGCATTTCATTAAAGACTTTTCTAAAATTGCACATCCATTGTGTAAGCTGATTGAGAATGATGCTAAATTCATGTTTGATAATGCATGCTTGAAAGCCTTTGAAGGATTGAAGTAAAAACTAATTTCGGCTCTTAACATTGTAGCACCAAACTGGTCGAAGCCCTTTGAAATCATGTGTGATGCAAGCGAGGTCACGTTTGGTGTACTATTGGGACAGCAGCAAGAGAAGATATTACATCCCATATACTATGCTAGGAAAGCCCTAAATATAGCCTAGAAGAACTATATCGTCACTAAACAGGAGCTACTTGCAATCGTCTTTGTGTTTGAGAAATTCAAGTCATACCTTTAGGGACCAAAGTCATGGTGCACATTGATCACTCAGTATCGTGATACTTGATGGCAAAGAAGGATTCAAAACCAAGGTTGATGAGATGGGTACTCCTTAAAAAAGTCAATTTTGATGTCATCGATAGAAAAAGGACCAAAAATAAGGTTGCGAATCACCTTTCTAAGTGAGAAGATGGAGCCATGGCAAACTTTGATGATGGATTGGAGATCAATGACTCATTCCCAGATGAGAGGGTGTTGGCAGCATCCCACGATTTGATACCATAGGTTGCAGACTATGCAAACTATTTGGTTAGTGATATTGTGCCACTCTACCTGAATACCCGCCAGCTCCGTAAGTTCATATCTAATGTGAGAAAATTCTTTTGTGATAATCCATGCATATTTCGTGTATGCACAGATGGGATTATTTGTCATTGTGTTCCTGAGGTAGAGATCATAAGTATCCTCGAGACATGTTCCTCGTCTCTAGTAGGTGGGCATGGTAGTGAGTCCAGATAGCACACAAGATCTTGCAGTGGTTACTATTGGCCAACCATCTACCAATATGCTCACGTCTATGCCAAGGTATGTGATAGATGTCAGATAGACGGTGGTCTTTCCCATAAGCACGAGCTCCCTCTAAACCCCATTATGTTGATTGAATTATTTGATGTATGGGGAATAGACTTCATGGGTCCCTTTGTTAGTTTTCATGGAAACAAACTCATCTTGGTTGCTATGGACTATGTATCAAAATAGGTGGAGGTAATTGCTCTTCCCAGTAATGAAGGCGAATGTGTCACAAAATTTCTAAAAAGGAACATCTTCTCAGTGTTTGGCACCCATCGGGCAATCATTAGTGGCGGAGGCTCTCACTTTTGCAACAGATTATTCAAGGCCCTACTTTAATAATATGGGGTAAAGCATCAGGTGGCAACCCCTTATCATCCTCAGACAAGTGGGCAAGTGGAGATTTCTACTAGGGAAATTAAACAGATTCTATCAAAGACTGTGAATGCAAATCAGATAGATTGGTCTTGTATGATTATTTTCATGTCATATGTTATATCTACAGTCCTACAGCTCCAATATTATGACACCAAAAGAATCATCTCAGAAGTAATAGAAAGATAAAGTAAAGTATATTGCTTATTGATGGGTGGTAAATTGAGGCGTGGAGGAATCACCTAGCCAAGGTCAATCCTATCACAGGGGATAAGCCCAAGGAGTGAAAGGAAAATCCTAGCAAGGACCGATCCCGATATTGATTTACCACTGATTAGCTTGTCATTTGTATTACATGTTGTGCACAGATTATACAGTAAAGGTAAAGTAATAAAAAAAATATAAAGTACATGATCCCATTGTTAACTAAAGGAGATCTCGTATCCTTACACCAGTGCATAGTTTCATTTGAGTTGTTACTTCATATACAGTATTTCCTGCCTTACATATTCAGTACATTATCTCATACTAATGTCCATTATGAGGACCTACATTTCATGTTGAAGGTACAGGTGCTAGTAGCTCTCCCTAGCAGGTGACCAAGATATCCAATTGTTGTTACCAAGCTCTAAGTTGCTTCGGAATTTTGTGTGTCTAGAGCTTATATTATTGTATTATATAGTTAGTCGAGGTGGGGCCTATCCTGATCCTTATCATATATATTTCCTTATTAGAGGCTTTGAGACTATGTAAATTGATGTGTGGTAATGTCTAGTACTTTAGACAACGTGGCCCCAACGGCCTAGTCATATGCATTTCCTTTTGGCTTGTTATTACTGTTTACTTTCTTAAAAGCATGATGAATGTAAAATCCCTTATAATATGTATAGAAAGCGCATGAATACAAGTTGTTTCTCCCGAGGCTTATCGGCAATGGGTGCTAGTCCGCCTTAACGGGACTTTAGGCGTGACAGAAATGGTATTAGAGCGGGTCATCCTACGAAGTTTAAAAAGTCGTGTCTATGTAGAGTCTTGCTTATCAATGTGTAGTGCACCACATTTATAAGCAGGAGGCTACGTGCCATAGAGCCAAGTATAATAGGTAGATTGTGTCTGACCTATAAATTGTTTTGTACATCTAATATGCCAGAAACCAAGAAGAACAAAGGTAAAGGTAAGGAAGTAGAAGTGGTAGTTGGTATACCTTGTCGGGTCAGACAATGAGATGAGGCTCAAAATGAGTCTCTGTCACAGACCTCTCCAACTCCTCCAGCTCTTGATGAACTAGGAAGTAGTTAAATTCCCCTAGAACCACCTATCAATGCTACCATGCAGGATTTGAGAAATGCAGTCCAACTATTGACTCGTATAGTTGCTGTCCAAGGTCAAAGAACAAAAAGGTCCAATTATAGGTACAGGTGGTGCGAATAGGAAGCTAACATGAGGATACGTGACTTCCTTAATTTTTACCCTCCATCCTTCACTAGGTCAGATCCTAATGAAGATCCACAAGACTTTATTGGTCAGATTCAACGCACTTTAGATGTTATGCATGTGAGTGGTATAGAAGCTATCGAGTTAGCAACATATAGGCTGAGGGGTGTGGCTATATTGTGTTATGAAGCGTGGAAGAAATCTAAGTGTATAGATGCACCTCCAACTACTTGTAAGGAGAATAAAGAGGCATTTCTTGACCATTACCTGCTATTAGAAATCTGAGAGGCCCATGCAGATCAGTTCTTGAATCTCCATCAAGGGAATATGAGCGTGAGGGAGTATAGCCTTCAATTTAATTCCCTGGATAGGTATGCTCCTAATGTAGTTGTTACTATGGCAAATAGAGTTCATCGATATATAGATAGATTGGATTCATATCTGGTTAGAGACTGTACCATTGTTTCCTTGAATAAAGACATGGATATATCAAGGATGCAAGCCTTTGTACAGAAGCTGGAGGATTAGAGGCAAAGGAGAAGGGCATAAGAGTTAGAAAGGGGGCAATCCAAGAGGGCCAAATCTATGGGGCAGTTTACACAACCCCAAGGTGAGCTTAGGCCTCGGTTTCCTAATAGATAGCATATGTCATCATCCTCATATTATGCAGCTAGTGCTCCACCACAACTCTAAGGGTCTAGGTGTAATTAGTTTAGTCCTTCACTTCTTGTAGTAATCAGTTTGGTCCAAGAAGTGAAGGAAAAGGTGCACGGACAATGGGATATTCGGCAAGCCATAAAATGACTCCTAGGAATCCTTACAAACAATACGGGATAGGTTATTCAAGTACATGTTGTGTTGGGATAGATGCTTGTTATTGGTGTGGTGTGCCAGGGCATATGATGAGAGATTGCTCAAGGAGACGTATGGGTGATATAGCACAATCTACTGGGTCAGCTATAGCATCATCATCGTTAGTTCCTCCTTTAGGTAGGGATCAACAAGCACCTACGGGTCGTGGTAGAGGTGTTTGAAGGGCAGCTAGCTCTAGTAGAGTCCGAAATCGCACTTATTCTCTAGGGAGTCAGCAAAATTTGGAAGCTTCACCCAATGTGGTCACATGTACATTGTTCATCTTTTCACATAATGAATATGCATTAATTAACCCTAGTTCTACACTATCATACATAACTCCACTAGTTGCTAGGAAGCTTAAGAGAACACCCAAATTATTGAACAAACCATTTGAAGTGTCTACACCAGCCGGTGAATCTATTATGGCTAGAAGGGTTTATTATGACTGTGTAGTAACTGTTTGTGACCATGACACATTGGCTGACCTTATTGAGCTAGAAATGGTGGAATTCGATGTTATAATGGGTATGGATTGGTTAGCTTCTTTCTATTCCACCGTGGATTGCCGAACTAAGAGAGTGTACTGCCACTTTACAAATGAGGCAGTTCTTGAATGGGAAGGCAATGTTGGGGCGCCAACAGGTAAGTTTATCTCTTATTTTAAGGAGAAAAAGATGATATCTAAGGGGTATACATGTCATTTGGTTAGTGTAATGGATATGGAGGCGGAATCGCCAACTCTTCAATCAGTTCCAGTAGTAAATGAAATCGTTGATGTGTTTCCTGAAGATCTTCCACGTTTACCTCCAGAAAAAGAAGTAGATTTTGGTATTGACTTACTTTTAGGCACTCAACCTATTTCCATCCCTCCATATAGAATGGCCCCGACAGAATTGCGTGAATTAAAAAAGCAGTTAAAACACTTATTGGAGAAGGGTTTTATAAAACCTAGTGTATCCCTTTAGGGTGAACTAGTGTTATTCGTACATAAAAAGGATGGAACCTTAACAATTTGTATCGATTATCGACAATTAAATAGGGTCACAATTAAGAACAAATACCCCCTCCCCAGGATTGATAATTTATTTGATCAGTTACAGGGTACCAAATGCTTTTCAAAAATTAATTTGAGATTAGGCTATTACCAAGTGAGGGTGAAGGAGAAAGATATACCCAAGACAGCTTTCAGAACATGCTATGGTCACTTTGAATTTGTTGTTATGTCCGAATACACTAGCAGTTTTTATGGATCTGATGAACAGGGTATTCAAGACATTCTTGGATGTGTTTGTGATAGTATTTATAGATGATATTTTGGTATATTCAAGGTCAAAATATGACTATGCAAATCACTTACGACAGGTGTTACAAGTTCTTCGTAATCGACAATTGTATGCCAAGTTTTCTAAATTTGAATTTTGGCTAAAATCAGTGGCATTCTTGGGTCATATTGTGACTGATGAAGGAATAAGGGTTTATTCACAAAAGATAGAGGCTGTGAAAGATTAGCCAAGGCAAACAATACCTATGGAAGTTCGGAGCTTCCTAGGGTTGGCAGGTTATCACATAAGATTTGTTGAAGTTTTTTCTTCTATATTTTTGCACCCTAACAAAGTTGACACATAAAGCAACCAAGTTCCAATGGAATGATGCATGTGAAAAAAGCTTCCAAGAGCTGAAAAATAAGCTAACTTCCGCACCTGTGCTAGTGCTTCAAGAAGGCACCGAGGGGTTTGTAGTGTATTATGATGCTTCAGGAGTTGGCTTGTGTATTACATAACATGGTAGGCTAATTGCTTATTCCTCTCGACAACTACTGCCACATGAGAAAAACTATCCAACAGATGATCATGAGCTAGCAGCGGTTGTGTTTACTAAAAAATATGGTGCTACTATTTGTATGGGGTTCACATTGATATATATACTGATCAAAAGAATTTGCAGTACATTTTTAAGCAGAAAGACATAAATCTAAGAAAGTGGAGATGGCTAGAGCTAATAAAGGATTACGACGTTGATATACTATACAATCTAGGGAAGGCAAATGTGGTAGCCGATGCTCTGAGTCG
This sequence comes from Solanum medicagineum, assembly GCA_026153255.1. Classification (NCBI taxonomy): domain Eukaryota; kingdom Viridiplantae; phylum Streptophyta; class Magnoliopsida; order Solanales; family Solanaceae; genus Solanum; species Solanum medicagineum. Next base: position 15,170 of record JAPFFP010104755.1, read on the forward strand.
TAAGGAATTCATGAATACTGGTGTTCAGGCCATGTTAATTCAAGGAGTACCTTAGGATCTACGTCAACTATCCAGTTTGGGTGTTCGCCTTCTTGAAACTCCAAAAGAAAGGATTATTGTACATAAGGCAACAGCGTCTTCGTTAGTAATAAGGGGAAAGAAAAATAGTTCGAGGATCCTGTTCTACGACAGCTTAAGAAAAAGGTGAGTCAGGGTACGATGAAGGGCTTTGAACTTACACAAAATGGAGTACTGTATGGCCAAAATAGATTATGTGTGCCTGATATTAATGGATTAAGAAAGAGAATAATGGAAGAAGCCCATTATTCCTGATATTCCATCAATCCAGGATCAACTAAGATGTATAATGACCTAAATGGGATGTTATGTTAGGGAGGCATGAAAAAGAACCTCGCAGAATATGTGGCTCAATGTCCAAATTGCCAGCAAGTCAAAGTAGAGCACCAAAAGCCAGGAAGTTATATGCAATATATAAAGCTTCCAACATGGAAGTGGGATATGATTAATATGGATTTTGTTATTGGGTTGCCTCGCTCATTTCAGAAGTTTGACCCTATATGGGTAGTAGTTGATAGACTCACAAAGTCAGAACACTTCTTGTCAATTAAGAGTGATTATATAGCTGAAGAGTATCCTAAGCTATACCTCAAGAGATAGTCAGGCTACATGGGGTCCCAATCTCCATTATATCTATCGGGGGCTTAATTCACTGCAAAGTTTTAGAAGTCCTTCCAAAGGAGTTTAGAGACAAAAGTGAATTCGAGTACAACATTCCACCTCAGACAGACAGTCAAGTTGGGTGCACTATTCAAAGACTTGAAAATATATTGCGACCTTGTGCATTGGACTTTAAAGGTAGTTGGGTGGATCATTTGCCACTTATTGAATTTGCCTATAATAATAGCTACCACTCGAGTATCAAGATGGCACCTTATGAAACTTTATGTGGAAGGAAATGTAGGTCACTAATTGGATGGTTTGAAGTGGGTGAAACCACCTTGCTTTTGCTAGATCTAGTACAACAAGCCATGGAAAATGTTAGGGTACTAGAAATAGCTCAAAATCATCATAAATCATATACGGATGCTAGAAGGAGAGGATTGGAATTTTCAGTAGGGGATTTGGTATTCTTAAAGGTATCTCCAATAAAAGGGGTTATGAGATTCGGTAAGAAAGGAAAACTGAGCCCCCGTTACATAGGGCCATATAAAATTATTATGAAGTTTGGGCAGGTTGCATATGAATTAGAGCTACACCAAGAGATTTCAATGGTTCATCTAGTTTTTCATGTCTCAATGCTTCGAAAATGCATAGGTGACCCATCACGTGTCACTTCTATTGAAGTTGTGCAGGTTATAGAAGATCTCACCTATGAAGAGTTACCTATTGTTATTCTAGATTGTAAGTTAAGAAGCTAAAGAATAAAGAAATAGCTTCAGTAAAAGTACTCTAGAGAAACTAGCAAGCAGAAGAGATAACATGGGAGGTTGAGGACACGATGAAATCAAAATACCCTAACTTATTTGAAGCTAATGAGGAAGTTCAACATGCAGAGTTGGGACACTAATAGGTACATATGATTGAATACTTAGTGTGTTGTCAAAAGTTTGTTTAAGGTTTAAACTTGGTTAAGCTATCCAATTGTGCTAACATTCAAGGACAAATATCCCTACGGGGGGGGGGAGGATGTAACACCCCACATCTTACATGTACTAGTTCTATGAAAATGAAACATGATATGGTTAGTCAAATTAACGCCCACTTTTAGAAGTGCTTGAATATCATATTAGAGGGCGATATGTGCGTCTAGTACTTAAGAGAGTCGAGTGTATACAAGTTTTATATCAAATTGAGGAGATAACGGCCATAAACAAAGTGAGAGAATTGCGGTGCTTGCAAGACTTAGGAAGCTAGCAGGTGAGTCACCTACTTTCTTAGCTTAAACTTTCTAGTTAGACAGAGACAAGGCCTGACACAGATTTGTCCAAGTCCTATAATGAATAAAGCCCGAGATAAGGGTGTGACTTGAGCTCATATTTTAGCATCTAAATGGAAAATATTTACAGCCCAAGATGAATAATAAAAAGGGCCCATGTACATTTAAAATTCACTTGTTGATTTGGGCCCAAACTAAGTGAAGAAAATTATGAACATTGACAGCATAGTCCCATCAACTTTGAGACCCATTTAGGCCCAAGTGAGATGGGCAAGCCTCTGCATCACTAGCTTGATTATATGTGTTAATATGTGTTCAATATCTCAGAAGAAATTTGGTAAAAGAGTCCCTTTAAAAGGGCTTAAAAAATCAGCATCTTTAAGTCATTTCTAACTTGGGAAAAAATAAGCTTTCATAAGATTTTCTCTCTACTCTTTCTTTGCCTTGCAAAGCAGCCACAAGGAGACTTTTAGGGTTCTTGGATAATACCTACACCTTTAGGGTAAAGGTAAGTAAGAATACTTATGTGTTTAGTATGATTTTCTCATGGAAAACAAGAGACTATGTTGGTTAGGTATATGCTGAACCTTTTGGACAGCATGTGTTCCAAGGGTTGTTGTATACTTTTCTTGTTTATTTGGGAGCTTTTCTCCTCTTGGTTGGATTGATTATGAAATAATGTTGCTTTTCTTAGTTTGTTTTAGTTCTGTAATGATGTATAAAGGTCGCTGCACTATTTGGTTATACGTAAATGATCGAGCTTTAACGTGTTATACTAAGTGTGTTGTTTGTAGAAATTGTGGGCAGATTGATCGAGGACTATGGTATCACATCCTCCACCTATTTTGAGGACTTTTTGAACTTTTTTAGGACTATTTTTATCTATAAATATTCTAGGAACAGTTTGGTTGAAGTTGGTAAAGGTTTGGAATTGTTGATGTCGTAATGTATCAAAGGGACGTAATGTTATTTTGTCTACTTGTATGTTGTGTATAATTGTTACGTGTTGTGCCTTATGAGTTATTGTAAGACTGTTAAGGGTATAAAAAAGCTATATATTACATGTGCATAAGAATGGTTATTAGAAAATACGACTATAAGTGGAAAGGTTGAAAGAATGCCTTTGGGTCACTAAATACGAACTTGCTACTCGGAGGTTACTTTTATAAGTGTGGATTGCCAAGAAATGTTACTTAGCTGCTAATACCAGTCATATTGCCTACTCTATTGTAGATGAATATTTGGAGGAAAGGAAGGTTATTTCAAGGTAATAGCAAGGTGGTACAACGAGGTATGTAAGGCTACTCGATTTCGTATTATTTAGCATGAAACATAGATCCCTCCTTGGCACATAAAGGCACTTACCAACTCCGACACAATTATTAACCGTGTCTCCACTCTTTCACATGTTCATATGCTCCATACATAGTCACCTTCAGATCTACATACGTACTTTGATACCAAGATACATAGGTTCTTGTTGTTAAATAAAGTTCACGAGTTGTTTCATCTCATACGCATTTCATTATTTGTATAACATACTATTTTCATTGTCGTATTATCTTGTATGATTATTTACATGTCACATGCTACATCTACAATCCTACAGCTCTAATATTATAACCACTAAAAGAATCATCTCAAAAGTAATTGAAAGATAAGGTAAAGTATAATGCTTATTGATGGGTGGTAACCCGAGGGGTGGAAGAACCACCTAGCCAAGGTTAATCCTATCACGGGAGGGGGGGAGGGGGAGTGGTATCCCAAGAGATGAAAGGAAAAGCCTAAGCAAGGCCGATCCCGATATAGATTTACCACTGATCAGCTGGTCATTTGTATTGCATGTTGTGCACAGATTATACAGTGAAAGTAAAGTAATAAAAATAACATAACATGATCCCGCAGTATAACTAAAGGTGGTCTCCTATCCTTACACTAGTGCATAGTTTCATTTGAGTTGTTACTTCATATATAGTATTTCCTACCTTACATATTCAGAACATTATCTCGTACTGACATCCCTTATGGGGACCTACATTTCATGTTGCAGGTACAGGTGCAAGTAGCTCTCCCCAGTAGGAGTACAGGATATCCAGTTGTTCTTAACAAGCTCAAGGTTGCTTCAGAGCTTTGTGTGTTTAGAGCTTATATTTTTGTATTGTATAGTTAGTCGAGGCG
>JAPFFP010104765.1:0-19303 GCA_026153255.1 Solanum medicagineum
TTTTTTTTTAAAAAAAATCTCGATTTCCGTAGGGTATATAGATGTATTTTTTAAATACATCTAGTTACCCTACAGAAATCGAGATTTTAAAAAAAAATGCGAGAGTCCAAAGATAAATAAATAAATAAATTATCCAATACTATATAAAATGTATTATCAAATATTAAAAAAATTATTTATTTATTTATTTATTTATTTATTTATTTATAGCCTAAATAACCCACTGAATGAGTGAGTGAATCGCTTGTTCCAAACTTTTGAGCTTATTACGTACTCACTCTTTCTTGATACCTTGTTAGAGGAAATGCCCTGATATTGGCTCCAGCCTATCCTTGAACATATGAACCTTGATTCAGGCCAAAGGCCTAAGTTGAGGCTGGCAACAGTTGGTGGCCCTACTTTGAAGCATAAATATTGTGTACTTCACCTGAGGCTAAGAGCCTAAGTTGAGGGCGGCCCTTATTGTAGTAAAGTAATGATAATAAGGTTGCTGCTTGGGAAATCAAGAAAGAAATTAAAAGAAAGCATGAACCAAGTCAAGAAAAAGAAGAAAAAATGTCTTAAATTGAGAAAAAGTAGCAAAAATGAGTTTGAAATCAAGGCACAGCTGAAAAAGAGAAATGAAGCACTCGAGAAAAGTTCAAAACAAGAGAATAAGGGTAGATTGATTAAAAAGAGTTGGATTATGAAAGTAGAAAGTGTTGGTAAACATGGTCCAATTACCCAAAATGCCACACCAAAGCACCCTTAGCCTATGTTACAATCCTATAAGTCTAAAGTGATCCAATTCCACTCTGTCACCAAGACAGAAGATGAGTATAGAGGCAAGCCTATGGTGTTAGTCAGTATGCATTGAATTTCAATTATGAGAGTTAGAATGCTTCCTCAGTCCCTGAATTCTAAATGCTTTTGATTGAATATGAGGGACTTCTTTCCAGTGAGGGCATTTGCACTACTTGAGTAGCATATGACTATCACAGTGATTGTGGACGGTTGATGCTTCTTGGCTTGTCATAGTTAGATTGTCAGGTCTCTCATTATGTTCCTGCTTGCTTAATAACTTTGCAACATTGTTTTGAAAATAACAGTTGGATACCCAGATCGAAGCAGTTGTTGTATATGCCATTAGTATAACTGCTATGTATTTTTCTTTGTCTGAATAGATTGAGTCATCGCTTGAGGACAAGTAACAATTCTATGTTGAGGGTGGTGATGTACTGCCAAATACAACACATTTTGGTGTCTGAAACAAGCAATTTTGTGAGTTCTTAACGCGTCTTTTTTGTGTTTAGATATTTTTTTGTGTTAATCTTGCAGAAACATTAGTTTGCCATTATTTAGAAGAACCTTGTAGAATTTGCTAAAGCATAGGCCTTATGAGCCCACCTATGAGTCATAGCTCAAGGTATGAGTCATAGGGTGGTGTCGAAGTGAGAATCAGAGATCAAAATTCGTAAATATGCTAGTAGAATTAAGGCTCGGGGTTGATCCGTTGGCAGGCGTACTGATAAGCTTCGATGATGACAACATTCCTGATTATGAGGAAACAGTAAATGTTCTTGGGGTGTCATTTGGGCCAAGGTGACAAGCAAGGTTGGAGCTGGACTTATGCAAATAGGAGACGCCATCTACAAAGTCCTCTGTAGAAGTTCCACCAAAGTTAGAGTTAAAAACATTACCATTGCATCTGATATATGCATACTTGGGAGAGAATAATACATTACTTGTCATCATTGCAGTGGATTTAAGTAAAGCCCAAATAAAAGCCCTAGTCTAAGTCTCAAGCAGTACAAGAGAGGTAATTGGCTAGACAATTGCAGACATCATTTGCATACCCCCTGGGATATGCACTCATAAGATTTAGCTAGTCAAAGATTACCAACAAAGTATTGAGCATCAAAGGCGGTTGAACCCCCCAATGCAAGAGGTTGTAAGGAAAGAAATCATCAAGTGGTTAGATGCAGAAGTAATCTACCCAATTGCTGACAGTAAGTGGGTGGGTCCAGTGCAATGTGTTCAAAAGAATGGAGGAATCATAGTGGTTCCCAATGCAAAGAATAAGTTGATCCCCATGAGACCAGTCACCAGTTGGATAGTGTGCATGGTTATAGGAAATTAAATTCTTCGACTGAGAAGGCTCATTTTCCTATGCCCTTCATGGATCAGATGCTCGACAGATTGGTAGAAAAGGGATGGTATTCTTTCCTTGATGGGTATTCCGGATACAATCAAATTGTTATTGCTCCTAAGGATCAAGAGAAGATAATGTTCATATATCCCTATGGTGCTTTTGCATTTAAGAGAATTCCCTTTGGACTTTGCGACGAGCCAGCTACAATTCAAAGACGCATGGTATCTATCTTCTTGGACATGGTTGAAAGTACTATTGAAGTGTTCATGGATGGCTTTAGTGTCGTTGGCCAAAATTTTGAAGAATGCCTTTTACATTTGCGTGATGTGTTGAAGAGATGTGTCGAGAGTCACTTGGTGCTGAATTGGGAGAAATGCCATTTTATGGTCAAAGAGGGCGTAGTACTTGGTCTTAAAATTTCAGGCAAGGGAATCGAGGTGGATAAAGCACAAATCGAGTTGATAGAGAAATTGCCACCACCAATTTCTATAAAAGGTATCAGAAGTTTTCTAGGGCACGCCGGATTCTACCGCCTCTTCATAAAAAATTTCTCAAAAATCTCACAACCCCTTTGTAAGTTGCTAGAAAAAGATGCAAAGTTTGTATTTGATGATGCATGCATGCACGCCTTCGAAGAATTGAAAAGAAGGTTGACCATAACACCCATTATTGTGGCTCCAGATTGGTCACAACCGTTTGAACTAATGTGTGATGCAAGAGGGGTTGCACTCGGTGTGGTATTGGGGCAATGAAGAGAAAAAGTCCTGCACCCGATCTATTATGCCAGCAATGCACTGAATATGGCCCAAAAGAATTACACTGTGACCGAACAAGAATTGCTCGCATTGGTGTTTTCATTTGAAAAATTTCTTTCATACTTATTGGGAGCTAAAGTGGTTGTCCATACAGACCATGCGGCGCTCAAATATCTGATGGCAAAGAAGGATGCAAAGCCAAGATTGATTAGATGGGTACTTCTCTTGCAGGAATTCAATTTTGACGTGATTGATAGAAAAGGGTCAGAAGATCTGGTTGTTGATCACCTTTCTAGATTTGAAGATGAGGCTATGATGAAGTTTGATGATGGGCTGGACATAAATGACTCATTCCCCGATGAAAGAGTTCTGGCAACGTAACATGATCTTATACCTTGGTTTGCAGATTATGCTAACTATTTGGTGACTGATATAGTGCATTCTAATTTGAACACCCATCAACATCGCAAGTTTATGCATGATGTAAAGAAGTTCTTCTGGGATGATCCATATTTATTTCACATTTGCGCGGATGAGATCATACATCGATGTGTTCCGGAAATGGAAATGATGAGCATTCTTGAAGCATGCCACTCTTCGTTGGTAGGTTGCCATCACAATGCAGTTCGAACAGCTCACCAAGTGTTACAGTGTGGCTACTATTGGCTGTCTATACATCAAGATGCCCACGATTAAGTAAAGTCTTGTGATAGATGCCAAAGAGAGGGCGGAGTGTCACGAAGGCATGAACTCCCTTTTAATCCTATTTTAGTCATTGAACTATTCGATGTGTGGGGCATTGATTTTATGGAACTCTTTGTTAGCATTCATCGTAACAAATATATTTAGGTTTCTGTTGATTATGTCTCTAAGTGGGTTGAGGCCATAGCTCTATCGAACAATGAGGGTAAGAGCATTATAGGGTTTCTCTAAAGAACTATTTTTTCCAGGTTCGGTAAACCTCAGACAATTATTAGTGATGGAGGTTCTCATGATTGCAACTAACTTTTCAAAGCTCTCCTTGAAAGATATGTGTGAAACATGTGCGGCAACCCTGTGTCATCCCCAAACCAATGGGCAAGTGGAGGTATCAACTAGGGAAATAAATCAAATCTTATCCAAAACGTTAAATGTGAAATGCACTAATTGGTCAAAGAAGTTAGATGATGATTTTTGGGGCTACCGAACTGCCTTTAAGATGCTTATCAGAATGTCCCCTTATCAACTGTTGTTTTGGAAAGCCTGTCACTTGCCAGTTGAACTGGAGCACAAGGCATTGTGGGCATTAAAGAAGTTGAATCTAGATTGGCATGAAGCTGCCACTTCTAAGTTGATGCAAGTGAATGAGCTTGATGAATTTAGACTACGAGCACATGAGAGCTCTGCCTTGTACAAGTAACGAATGGATGGTCAGAATGGTCGCATAATTGAGGACCTCCAATTTGCTCCAGGACATATGGTATTGCTTTACAACTCCAGATTAAGTTGGTTTCCTGGAAAACTCAAATCTAGGTGGATGGGGCTCTGCAGAGTAGTGCGCATCTTTAAGCATGGAACTATCGAGCTAGAAAGCAGGAATGGCACCACTTTCAAAGTGAATAGCCAAAGGGTCGAATGGTACATGGGTGTCATAGAAGAAGTCAAGAAAGTGGAAGATTGGGATCTTGTTGAAGTATAACCGCAAAAGCTTTCTATCATGCCGCGACAATAAATCTGGCGCTTCCTGGGAGGGAACCCAAGGTATTCCCCTTGCACCCTTTCTATTTATTTTTACTTTGAGGACAAAGTATACGATTTTTGTGAGGTGTGAGAAGTTATGGATTAAGGTGAAGTTTGAGTAGCCTCAAGTCCATAACTTCCCCTCTTTTTAATCCTAAAATTTTGTTGCCATGGTTCTTTTTCCTTGTTGATGTTTACTTTTCTATTGAACTGTCATGTTTAGGTAGTGTACATAATCTGTAAATCATAGTAATGTTATCTATTAGCATACACATAATTTTTTAGATGCGTTTTTAAAATTTTGATGAAAATTTGGGTACCCTCAAAATTTTGACGTTGTGATTATTGATGCATTCATACAGTTTTGAGTATCTGGCAGTCTTTGTTCTGATATTGTGAAGGTAAGCTGAGACTAAAAACATGACCTGTGAGTCTATATTTAATTGTGGATGCAATTGTCATGAGTGTTGTGAGCTTATTTTGCTGCATTCATGCGTCTTGTATGGACCCAAAACTTGTCTTATTACCCTAAATTAGTTTGGTGATGTGGTGGATATGGAAAGGATCTTAGGCCTTTGTTATTTGAGTGAAACCACTTTTGGCCTAAATGATCCACCATATGAGCGAGTGAATCCCTTGTTCCAAACCTTTGAGCTTCTCATGTACTCATTGTTTCTTGATACCTTGCTAGCTTAACCTTGTTTGATGAAGTACCTTGATGTTGGCCCTAGTCTATCCTTGAACGTGTCAACCTTGACTGAGTCAAAAGGCCTAAGTTGAGGGTAGCTGCAGTTGGTGGCCATGGTTTGAGGCATAGAGAAAGTGTACTTCACTTGAGGCTAAAAGCCTAAGTTGAGGCTAACCCTTATTGTGGTAAAGAAAAAATAATAAGGTGGTAAATTGGGAAATCAAGAAATAAGTGAAAAAGCATGAACCAAGTGAAGAAAAAGAAATGAAAAGTGCCTTGAGTTGAGAAAAAAATAGCAAAAATGAGTTTGAAATCGAAGTACAGCTAAAAAAGAGTAAGAAAACACTAGAGAAAAGTTAAAAACAGGAGAATAAGGGTGGATTGATTAAAAAGGGTTGGATTATAAAAGCAAAAAGTGTTGGTAAACATGGTTCAAGGATAGTTATTAGTCACTACTTGCTCAAAATACCATACCAAAGCACCCTGAACCTATGTTATAAGACTTTAAGTCCTAAAGTGATCCAACTCCACTTTATCACCAAGCCAGAAGATGAGTATAGAGGCAAGACTATGGTGTTAGTTAGTATGCATTGAATTTCAATTGTGAGAGTGAGAATGCTTCCTTAGTCCCTGAATTCTGAAAGCTTTTGAGTGAGTATGATGGAATTCTTCCCGGTGAGGGCATTTGCACTACTTGATTAGCTTAAATCTATAACAGTGATTATGGATGGTTGATGCTCCCTAGCTTGTCATAGTTGGAACGCCAAGTATCTCATTATGTTCTTATTTGCTTAATAACTTTGCAGTCCTCTTTTGGAAATAGTAGTGTGGTGTCTGAATCAAAGGAGTTATTTTATATGCCATTACTATACCTATTATGTATTTCTCTTTGTTTGTGTATATCGAGTCGTTGCTTGAGGACAAGTAATAATTCTAACTTAAGGGTGTTAATGTGATGTCAAAATATAGCACATTTGATGCCTAAAAAGAGGGATTTTGTGAGTCTTTGTTGCGAATTTATATAGTTTTTATGTGTTTTCGTGTTTTTGTTGAAAAAAAGATAGGTCGGCATGATTTTGAAGAAAAGTTGCAGATTTTACTGAAGCTTAGGACATAGAGCACAATTACAAGTCGTAGCTCAAGTACGACTCGTAGGGTGTGTCATATCAAGAATCAGAGACCAAAAATTCAGAAATCTGCTAAGTGGAGGACACCCCAACGAGGCCATCCTACGAGTCATAAGTCTTACTACGACTCGTATAGGTGTACTCGTAGCAAGAATATGAGAGCCAAAATGTTGGGCCAAAACCTGAAGGCCAAGACTACGAGAGGAACATACAAGTCCTAGCTCAAGCAACGACTCGTACCTATGGGTCGTACCAGTTTAGTCCATGATGCCAAGAACCTGAAACGAGACCCTACTACGACTCGTAGGTCATCCTACGAGTCGTACCTGTGAGACTTATCAGCTGCCAACTGTCTTTTCTATGTAACTTCTAGTGTTATTTTGTAAATACTTTATATAGTTTATGTTAGGTTTCTAGAAAAAGTTCGATCAGGAGACATTCTACAACTATCTTTTGAATCTTTTCTTAGTTTGTAGAGTATTTTATTGTTCTCTCTTGGAAAATCCATTTTTAAGATTGCAAATCTTTCCTTGTACTCATTGTTTATCAATCAAGCTTGTGGGTTTGCAACTTGTGGTGCCTACTTCTTCATTGTTGTTCGTAAAACTCTCATTTATGTGTTGTATGTTCAATTTTACTTGTTTTGCTTTAGCCAAGAGTAGCTAAGCACCCACAACTTGGGGTTATGGGAACCATGGGTAGTTGACTTGAGATAACCTAGGTTTATTGCATTTCTATAATAGGGGTTTGCATGTATTGTCTATTTCCCTTCATTATGATTGATGTTTGGTGTTGGCGAACACAAAACCCCGCCTACTATCATTATCGCGACCAATGTAGTGACGAATAGGAAAAGGGAAGTAGATGACAGGATTTGATCAATTTTTTCTCATCTAATCAACCGAACATGACCATGGGGAGGTTGATTGGGACAATTGGTAACGGTTATTTGGCACACCATGGTTGCCGACCAAGCGCCATGGTGAAAGTTGACCTTCACCTTCACAAGAGGGCTGGAAGAACCTAAGTTACCGTCCTGCGTGCTAATCTTCAATTCTGGTTATGTTACCTAGGGTAATCAAGTCAACGAACTATGGGGAACACAATTCCCAAGTTGTCCCTAAAATTGAGTGTTTTCCGCATAGTAGTGTAGTTATAATTTTACTTTTGTTTTTGAATCAGAACACCCCTCCCCCATTTAGAGATTTTATTTATTGATGCTTGAAATGATCAGTAGTGAAGTCTTGTAGTCAAGCCTTATATTCCCTGTGATTTAGATCCGAACCTTTGGTTAGGTTAATTGCTTATGACGATCGCTTTCTTATTGGAGCGTGAACATCAGAATGATATAATATAAGTTGTCAATACCTCCACCAAAGCACATCCCTCAAATCTCTATACATCTTTGTAGAATAGGGGTGAATAGAATAAGGAGAGTTATGAACCTTATCAAGAATCTTCTTTCTCAAATCATCAACACAAGGCACAAACAACCTACGTTGGTATCTAAGGTACCATCTCTCCCTTGGGAGAAAACCTCCACCTTGCCCTTTCTCACCAAGACCTTCAATTCTAACAAGGAAGGTTGAAGATCTTCCTTTGCCTTTACCTCAATAACCAAGGAACATTCGGAGCCATCAATAACCACAATACCACCATTATCAACCTCTTACAACCTAACTCCTAATCTAGTCAACCGATGATCCTCTCTAGCCACTTCTTTGCCCCCATCATCAATATGAGCTTGGCTACCCTATAGACACCCTACTCAAAGCATCGGGCACAACATTAGCCTTATCGGGATGATAGTGCACACTCATATCATAATCCTTAAAAAGTTCTAACCATCTTCTTGGTCTCAAGTTGAGACCTTTTAGAGTGAACACATATTGGAGACTCTTATGATCGATAAACACATCAACATCTAGCCCATACAAATAATGATGCCAAATTTTCAAAGCAAATACCACGGCGGCCAATTCAAGATCATAAGTATGATAACTCTTTTCATGCACTTTAAGTTGCCTAGAAGCATAGGCTATTACCGTACCATTTTGCATTAAGACACAACTCAAACCGATCTGAAAGGCATCACAATACAGAACATACTCTTCCACCCCTTTCGGTAGAGACAAGATAGGAGCGGATACAAGCTTATGCTTCAAGATTTGGAAACTCTATTCACACTCATCGGTCCACACAAACTTATCCTTCTCTTGAGTCAACATTGTCATGGGAGAAGCAATAGAAGAGAACCTATTCACAAACCTCCGGTAGTAACCCGCTAAGCCCTAGAAACTTCTAATTCCCGATGGGGTCAATGGTTAGGAAAATTTTTAATCACATCCGTTTTCTTAGGATCCACCTTAATACCATCCCCCACACCACATGACCAAGAAAGAAAACCTCCTTCAACCAAAATTCACACTTCTCATATTTGACATACAACTTCTCTTCTCTCAACTTTTGCAACAACACCCTCAAATCGCTTACATGCTCCTCCTCACTATGACAATAGATCAAGATATCATCAATGAAAACAACAACAAACAAATCGAGGTAGGGTTTGAAGACCCTATTCTTAAGATCCATGAAGATAGTCGGTGCATTGGTCAACCCAAAAGACATAACCACAAATTTATAATGCCTATACCTAGTCCTGAAGGGCGTCTTGGGAATGTCACACTCTCTCACTTTTTCACTTGATGATACTGGACCAATAATCAATCATAGAGAAGTGACTAACCCCTTGAAGTTGGTGAATCAAATCATCAATCCTTGGTAGATGACACTTATTTTTTATGGTGACCCTGTTAAGTTCCTGGTAGTCAATGCACATTCTAAGAGACCCATCTTTCTTCTTCATAAACAACACTGATGCACCCCAATATGATAGGCTAGGTCTAATGAAACCCTTCTCCAACAAATCCCTCAATTTCTCTTTCAACTCCCTCCTTTAACTCCACCGGCATATGGTAAGGGGGAATAAAAATAGGTTGAGTATCGGGAAGTAGATCTATGCCAAAATCTATTTTCCTTTCGGGAGGAACACCAGGAAGGTCATTAGGGAAGGCATCTAGGAACTTATTAACCACCGAAACTGACTCTATGAGAAGGAACTTAGACTCAACATCCCTAACCCTCACAAGATGATAAAGACACCCCCTAGAGAACAACCTTTGCACTTTAATGCTAGAGATAAAACTACCCTTGACAACTACATCATGACTCTCCCACTAAAGGATGAGTTCATTTGGGAATCAGATCTTGACCCTACGGGTTTTACAATCAATAGAGGCATAATTTTCATGCAACTAATCCACCCCAAGAATGACATCAAAATCCACCATATCCAACTCAACAAGATGATAAAGGCAATATTATGCAAAATACAAATGGGACAATTTCTATAGACCTTTTTAACAACAACAGATGCACCAATGGCCGTAGACAACTCATAAGACTCACACAACAATTCATGCTCAAAATGAACCTTTTTGGAAACAAAAGGTGTAACAAAATAAAGAGTGGCACCTGGGTCAATCAATGCATAGACATCAAAATTAAAGACTTAACATATCGGTGATGACATCGAACACCTCATCAACCGCTTGTCTCCATTGGAGTACATAGAAATGATTGTGCCTTGGAGCACCACCGTTTTGACCTCCTCTCCGTAAAGGAAGCACATTAGCACCCCAACCTTGAGGATGAACATCCTACCCTTTTTGCCATTACGTGGACAATCAATCATATTGTTCCCTACTTCTCCACAACCAAAACAAGCATTAGTATCCTTCAAGCATGGGCAACCATGACCCCTACCACACTTTGGACACACGGGTCTAGGCATCACACCACCACCCTCTTGGGGCCTTGGGTAGTCATTGGCAAACCTCCCACTAGGAGCATGTGAGGGCCCTTGGCCTTGAAGAAATCGGCCACCGTCGTTACTTTGGAACTTACCATCAAAACAGGCCCTCTTGGCCTCATCACTCCTCCTCTTTCTCAACTTCTCACCCTCTAATTATTTTGCATCGGTCATTAAGTGGGACAAATCCATCTCACTAGTCAACATAGCGATACGACATTCTTCACTAACGAAATCAAATACAACCATCACATACTTATTGATTCTTGACCTCAAGTAGGAAACCAAGTGTGAAGCATATTTAGAGAGTTGGTTGAACTTGAGAGCATTTTCCCTCACGCTCATAGACCCTTGTTTCAAATTCATGAACTCTACGATTTTGGCCTCCCTAAGCTTAAGAGGGAAGAACCGGTTGAGAAAAGCCGCCTTAAATTCCTCCCATAAAACAACATTGTTGTTCCCCTTATCCTCTTTCCATTGAGTTTACCATATTTGGGCCACCACTTTGAGTTAGTAGGCCACCAACTCCTGTTTCTCTTCCGACCTCACACCTATGATAGCCAACACTTTGTATAACTCATCAATAAACTTTTGAAGGTCCTCATCCACCTTAGACCCATTGAACTCCAGTGGGTTTATCCTTATAAAGTTTCTCACCCAAGATGCCGGACTAGGAACATGAGGGACATGGGCCCCTTGATTGGCTTGATTAGCCACCACTTGAGCTAGCAAGGTGAGAGCATCCCGAAGCTCTCCATGAGCCGGTTGTTCCTCCAGTGTACGGGCTCTTAGTCTTCTTGTGTTAGGCATAGAAAAGAGCATGTGTTAGAGGGGAACCTTACCTAACTTCTATAGCACGACATAGAGTAAGAAGAAGGGAAACTATTACTAAAATGTCTCATAGCCTCTTACTCATAGTTGCGGTGCACAACACAAAAATGAATAAGACTCTAATCGACGTGGTGTGTTGGTTGCCGACGACAATTAATAACCTCGTGTTTGTGATACAGAATTTGTCACGAGCCCAGCCTAGGACCTTGACGTGACACGACGAATGGGATCCGAAAGAAAAGGTAATGGCTCAGCTAATCAAGCCTCTTAACATATCATTATACATCTTTGGTCACGGAAGCATTTAAATAACAATAAAAGCGTAGAAATAAGGGAACACAGGGTTAAGGGACCTCTTTCATATCATAAAACATCAAGAGTCAAAGAGAGTCAAAGCTCATAACATTATTACATAACTTATCCAACAATACCTCTAAACATAGAACTTAGCAAGGGCCAAGACAAGCAACTGGGCTTGCTTGAGAAAAATCAAGAGAAGCATGTCCTTGGAGTTGAGGACACACCAACTTGATTGAGAATAATCGTACTAGCCCTGTGGACGAGGAGGATGATCAAGCTGGTCTCCGGTTCCTGCATTGTAAGATCATATAGACATAGTCTATGCGATAGTACATTTGAATGTACTAAGTATGTAGCATGCAATGCAACAATAGATAGACATCATAATCAACATGCATAATTAGGCAATAGATGAACATATAATAATATTGCATGAATGCTACTTGAGGTAAACATGTTTATATATAGAACATATTACATGCTTAAGAATAGATCATCATCATAGACCAAGCAAACTTAGTACATGGAATATAAAGTAGACCACCCCTTAATAGTGATTGAGGTAGCAACCCCTCAATTGGTTGACAGACATGACCACCCTCTACCGGAAGTGATTGACGTACCAACCCCTCAATTAGTTGATGGCTTACCACCCTCATCCAAGTCTATGGAGGTACAAACTGCTCAATTGGTTGACGAATATGACCACCCTTCACCGTAATTGATTGAGGTACCAACCTCTTAATTAGTTGATGTCTTACCACCCCCATCAGAGGCGATTGAGGCATAACCCCTCAATTGGCTATGGTCAACTCGAAACACACTATATACTTCTCATGAAATCAACATATGCATACCATTCTATCATCATCATAAAGTTATGTAACTCATATACCATGCATTAGGCCTTCAACAACTCAAGATACATTAATCGGACATTTTATAAAACACTTGGTAGGTGTGCAATGCTAGTGTGAAACCATGCAATTTGAGAATGAAATCATACAAGTAAACTTGAAGTAAATTAACCCACCAATACTTGGTAATACCATCATGAATATACATCAAAACAATTCAAGATAGATCCAAGATTCATAGCTCAAACATGCTTAAAAGGTCACACTTTTAAGAAACCCCAACATAGTTCATAGTCAAACTCATAGTATGTATGACCTATTAGTAATTCAACTTAGAAACATGATATTTATGTAAAAAAGAAGCTTGGTCACCATGGGTGAAAGGATCCAATGGTTGAAACTCACATACCTTAGCTTTGGAGAGTTCCTTGATGAAGATTGGAAATGGAGACTTGAAGTTTGAGTGAAATTATTAAGATCCGGATGAGTTCTGGCGCTTGAATTTTGGATAAAATATTTGTCTAAGTGTATGAGAGAGTATTTGGGAATGTCTTTTATTATATGAAGGTAAAATATGACTAAGTATAGGTATTTTCACGCATGGGATGACTTAGGACCAAGACCTAAAAGCCTTAGACTAAGATAAAATAACTGGGCAAAAATAATACTAGTCCGCGCCCCAGCCGTCTCTCTCCCGGGGCACGAGTCAACACTGGAATTCGTCATTTTTAGATTTTAGAATTTTGATATGGTTGAAACAAAATCGGGGGTTAGACCCATTCCCCACTTAATATTTCCCACTGATCAAGAATATGAAGTCGGATTTTCGATATCACGCATGGATTTTGAGACATATGAAAATTACAATTCCGGGCGCTTCCGATGCACATTTTCGGTAACTTTTTGGGTCGTTTCACAATTCATGTATGAAATTGTAATTTCATCATTCGTAAATATAACTTATAAGTATGTATGAGATAAAAGATCTGTGAAGTGAGCTTAAGCATGCACATTCAATACAGCTCGACATGAGTAGGAGGCAATAAATGAGAAATCACATGTAATGGAAACATATCATAGGATCATAAACTTGTGGCAGAAGATCTTAACCTACATATAAGACCATGTGATCTACTATATGGAATCCCACATAAACCCCTACAATGGCGAGTGGAAATCCATCAACTTCGCATGCAATTTAATAACTCAGATGACCTACTTAGATCCACAAGCCTAGCCTACAAGGAATTCTATGGTGGTATATAGTTAGGGATTTTGAGATTTAGCTTTAATGGTTCATGCCTTAACTAACAGAATGAATCCTAATCTTAAGTCCACTTGGTGTTAACTCATCCCACCGAATCTTTGAAATATAAATTAGAATCATAAGTGGCAATCATAGGAGTATCTTAAACTTTAGAGCCACCAAGTAAGAATTCTCCTTTCATCTTTAGGACCTTCTTAAATATCTTTACGGATATTGTCAACATGATAATATCTTTGAAAAATCATTATTCTAAAAACTTGACTTTAATGCCTTAATCAACATATTAAATCATGCAGAGCTTTACTTGAAAACTAGGAGGGCTAGGCTTTTTAAATGGAACAATCATAAATCACATAAAACATGAGGAATTTTCTCTTTTAAGGACCATTGAAAATGGCCACACTACATCATTATCAAAACTCATCATTAGGATCAGCATCAATAGCTTAAAAAATGCATATAGTTCATAAAATATCATAGGATATAATCAATAGCATTTCATACATAAAACATCATGAAATCATCATAATCATGCATAATGTCTTAAAGGAATTTATAAAAAATGTAAAATACTAAAAAGGAAATTTTATGGGTGGAAGGGTACCCACAAATAAACTCACATGCCTTTAGAGAACTTGGAAGAATTGAACCTTGAATATCTGAGAAGAAATTGGAATCCCTAGCTCTTGCCTTGCTATATTCCTGAGAGAGTAATTGCCTTAGAAATTTTTGAGAGTGGAAAAATGATGGACCTAGGGCTTTAAGGCTGGTTTAGGGTCCCTTTTGCCCTTAAAATGACATAATTTAAGAATAGGAATGATGGAAATTATAAAATTGACCCTCATTGAAACCACCGGACTCAACCTATAAGACATCATTTTTCGGCCATAGGTCAAACCATGGCCCGTAAATCTTGTCTTGTTTGGTAACTTTTCTAAAATCCCAAAAACTTATTTTGATAGGCTCAAACCCATGAAACCATCTTATGGACCATCTTTTTATCAACAGTTTGTGGTTTGACTCGTAAACTCCTTTCATTCTTAGACTTTTTTCTCATTTTGTTAGGCCCCATCCATAAGGGGATTCTATGGGTCATACATGTTTCTACAGGCCATGTTGGTAACACATAGATCACCTTCCTAAAAGCACAAATTTCTTTCCAGTCAAGGCCCTCTACCTATGACCCTATTTATCGTCTGTAAACCTTTCTATGAGCCATAAAAAAGGTGCGTGGGTTACCCCACACTTGGAAATTTTTCCCCTTTTTGAAGTATCATGTTTAAGGATTGACCTACTGGCCATAACTCCTGCTATGGACCATAAGAAAATCTTATACAATGACTCCAAGTCATTTTTTTAGCCAATGTTTCTACACTCATAGGCTCCTAAATTGGGGGTCACTACAATATCTCTCCCTTAGGAACATTGGTCCCTGAATATACATAAAGGCAAGCTCTTAAGAGTAAACTAGCAGGTTCCAACCCAGTATGCTTCCAAAATACAAGTTAAGCATAATTTAACTAAAATTTGAAAACATATTTTCAACACATGCCTCAAAACAGTCTACTAGCATAGAAATTGAAAAGACCAAAAAAGTCCCTAAAAATGTGCCTCGGAAGTGGCTAAAATGGTAATTTTTATAATTCTCAATATCCAAGTGACATTCCAAAAATATGACTTCATATACTTGTTCGGGGGGCAAAATTGAGTGGAAAATGGGTCTAAATCGAATTTTTTAGAGACCGTCGCAAAATCCAAATTTTCAAAGTGAATTGAAAAACAATATAAGTAGATGTTCCTTCCGCGACACACACTAGTGTTAAAATTGCCCTTATTTTTGACTTGGTCCAAGACTTTTATGTCTTCGGGCTAAGGGTTCCCATACGTGAAAATACCTACACTTAGTCTTATTTCACCCTCATATTATCCTTAAGATTCTCCAATATCCTCTCAAACAGACTCTTATTCCACCCTAAATTAAAGTCCGAAACTCAAGACCAATCTTAAAGATTTTATCAATGATTTCATTCAAGCATCAAGTCTCCATCTCCAGTCTTTTTCAAGAGTTCTCCAAAGTCAAGGTATGCGGGTTTCAATTATTGGGTCCTTCCACCCATGATGCCCTAACCTCCTTTTTACTCAATTTGCATGATTTAAAGTTGATTTTACAAATAGATTTACTAGTATGAACGTGTCTATGAATTATGTTAAAGCTATGTAAAGTTATGACTATTTTGCTATGCTTTGACCTAATAATCTTGGATCAAGTGTAAGATTTGATGAGGGGTTTTGATGTATATTTCTTGAGGGTGTTTCAAAGTGTTGATTGATAGTTTTACAATAGATTTTCTTGCAAGACTTTATCTCTATATTTCATGGTTTTATACAAGCATTACACACCCGCCAAGTGTTTGATAAAATGTACGGTTAAGGTTTCTTAAGGAATTTAAGGTCGAAAGCATGAGATATGATATAAATGACTATATGATGATGAAATGTTCTTATGTATATGATATATTATATATAAATGTTTCCATTAGTCCATGCTCGATACGAGGGGCCTAATAGCCCGGATAACCTTGGCGGGGGGTTAGTATATTGATAGCCAATCAAGAGGCTAGTGCCTTGATAACCTAGATGGGGGTTTGTACTCATCAACCTAGTGAGGGTTTTGTATCTCACCACCAGAGTAATGGGATGGCACTATCAACAACCTAGATAAGGGTTTGTACTTATCGACCTAGTGAGGGGTTTGTACCTCACCACCAGGGCGATGGGGTGGCATCATCATCAACCCACCAAGGGATTTGTGCTTTGGACATCTTTCTTGGTCTCTTCTTCACACATTATATCCTATATATGCATAAGTTACTTAAGCAGGTTTTACTCAAGCATTGATTATACATGTCATATTGTTATATATGTCTATTTCCTTTTGTTAAACATTTTAATTATGATGCTTATCTCTTGTTGCATTGTATCCCACGGACTTAGTATATTCGAACGTACTAATGCATATTCTTGCCTACATGACCTTACAATATATGAATCGAAGCAAAAGTTGATCATCTTCCTCCTCTACGTGGCTAGTTCGGTATCATTCAAGCTAGTTGGTGAGTCCTCTATTCTAGGGACATTGATCTATTCTTCTCTTATTATATAATAAGACACTCTTCTTTATCTTTTATGTTGACTATGAGGGTGATCCCTGTTCCTTTGCCTTGGCCCCCGCTCTTATCTACGTAGTAGAGGTGTTGTTGGACATGTTATTTATCTATGTTATGAGTCTTGACTCTTTACCTCTTGGTCTTGATGTTATGTAAGCTTTCCCTTAGTCCCTTGCAATTATTTCTAAGCTTTTATAGGTTATTTAAGTATTAATCTCTCCCTTACTCCCTATTCCCCTTGTGTGTATCTCTCTTGTTGGTTTATATTTCTTCCATGACCAAGAATCTGTGTATGATTTGCTTAGTTGCTTGTTTGGGATCCCTTCGGGTTCCCCATTCGCTGGTCACGTATAGGCCCTAGGCTTGGCTCGTGACAAAGATGGTATCAGAGCAATAGTTTGTTAGATCCTCGGAGTCCAACACACTACGTCCATTAGAGTATTATTATGGTTCTGTTGTGCATCATAACTATAAGTAGGAGGCTGTGAGACATTTTAGAAAATGTTTCACTTCTTCATGGTCTATGTCGTGCGATAGATTTAGATCCCCTAGGACCTATTGCTAACCCTAGCCATTACATTTCAGTGTATGTCTCAAGCTACCCAAGATGGTGATATGACGAAAGCGGAGGTTCGTAATGCTCTATGGCTAATGACCAAAGCGGTGACAGTATTGGCAACTCAACTCAATCAACAAGAGAGTTCCCCTGAGACTTCAAATGGTAAGAGGCGACGTAGTGAGGGCAAGAAGGCCCGTGTTGATAGTAAGTTCCAACGTCCCAAATGTATAGGTGGTGGTGGTGTGGTGCCTCATGCTAGGTGCCCAAAATGTAATAGAGGCTGTGACAGACTGAGAGGTGCTAATGCTTGTGACGGTATTGGGGAGATGTGTCATATGATACAGGATTGTCCTTATAAGTGTAAAAGTGGTAAAAAAGGTGAAGAGGGGGTGAAAAGGCTTAGATGCCAAAAGTGTGGGGAGGGTCACGGTGGCTTATGTTTGAACATATCTAATGCTTCCTGGGGTTGTGGTGGGTGTGGGCACGAAGTTAGTGGTATTCATCTTACTCAACCGAAAGAAGGTGATGGAGGGATACTAATCCCAAGTGTCGAGGGTATTGCAAGAACCACGGTGGCCCGTGTTTGAGGAACACTAGTGCTTGCTTTGGATGTAGTAAAGTGGGTCACAAGCTAGTGGATTGTCCATTTGTTCGAAGGGAGTGTAAAGTGGTCGACTTTTTGATCGAGGTGGTCGTGTTGATAAAGAGGCTCAAGGAGGGGATGAGATGCCCAATGCTATTATCGGTAAGTTAAAGTTTCCTTGACTTTGATGTCCAATACTAATAGGACTGATGTTCCACAATTTCTTCTCTATTCCTTTTGGTTGTTAGTGGGACTTCTTGTGTGCCCAAGTTTTTGTACAGACCTTCAGTGTCTATCCTTTTATTGAGTATATGGTTGCTAGGATGTTCATATGTATTGATCCAGGTTTGTATTGTATTAGACATAGTTTTCTGGCTTGTTGGAGTTGGCGTGTGGATTTTTATGTCATACTAGTGATGAAATGGTTGCATTCATGTTGTGTCTTCATTGATGGCGGGACCCGTAGAGTTAGATCCCGGTTCCCTAGTAAGCCCATCTGTGAGTGGGAGGTTGTTAAGTGATAGCAAGAGAGCTGGGTCCATATTATGTCTTAAGGTTCCACTGGTCTCCAAAAGGTTGCATTTATCATCTTGTGAGAATTGGAGGTGTTGAACCTAAGTTGTTTTGTTTCTAGAATTGTTGTTGGTGGTAGAGGAGGTCTTAAATGTCCCTTTCCGATATTTTGATTCTAGGGTAGTGTCTTTTGGTTTGACTAGTGCGTCAGTTATGCCTAAAAGCCTCATGAATAAAATCTTTTAGCGTCTAGTCTAATAGGCTTTTGGTGGTTTTGGTAATGATACGATGGGTCGTTTCCCTAATGAGGTAGTTCATGTGAATCATTGAGGGTACAATCACAAAGTTTGGGCAAGGAAGTTGTATGCTAAATAGGAGGAATGTGAGTTTGGTTGTAAGAGGTTGCCTTCCTAGGTCATGCAGTGCAGGGTGATGGTATTAAGGTTGACCTTAGTAAGACAAAGGTGATTAGAGTTTGGCGAAGACCTTTATATCCATCGAATATTAGGAGCTTTTTAGGCTTAGCGGGCTAATATTGGAGGTTGTGAATAAGGTATCCTCTATTAGTTCTCCTATGACTTGGTTGACCCTAAGTAAGTCCAATGTTGTGACTGATGTTTTGAGTAAGGTGATTGGATAGGTCCGAGAGTTGCTACTCCTTATGTTATTCCTTTGTGCTAATACATTTCATGTGTATGACTTGGATGGTTACACGAGTCTATTGTAGCTAGAAAGGGTCTATGAGGGTTTCCTATGTTATCGTTGCATAGAGTCTTGTCTTTGTAACAGCCCGGACCCACACGTGCATATATTGTCCGCTTTGCCAGCCATGGGTCGCCCATACGACCATGAACCAGTGCACGGTTTTGTTTCTCCCAGGTTTCCCTGGGAAAAGGCCTATGCACATGTAAGTTCTAAGCCCCTTCAAATAGCCC